>JAUMHM010044206.1:0-15362 GCA_032362435.1 Melikaiella ostensackeni
GATAAAATGGGAGAGAGTGGAGAACCCATGGGAAAGCCTGATTTTTGTTTGTATGATGCACCTTTGAAATTGAAAGAAGAATTACTTGCACAAGTTCGTAATCCTTTTAGAAACTGTGTAATTGGCATTTTTACATTGTTTTGGATCTGACCAACAAATCTGCATACTTGATGTTGAATACCCTTAGCGGAGTGTATAGTTTTAACGATATTGCCATTTCCACTTTCAAAACAGAATGCATTGATTGACCATAATGGACCCCAATTTCTAACATTTCGAGCTAAATGTGTAAGTATATGAACGTTATAAGTCATGGCTTTCTTACCGTAAAGTTTTTCTGCGTCTAAAGTAAATTCGAATAATAGTTTATTTGCAAAATTAATATCTTTGATATGAGTTTTTTGTTGGAGAAGAATATGCATAGCATAAACAAATTTTAACCAATGTTGAATGTATTCGTCACTTCTAAAAAAATGAATAGTAATCGGAATACTATAGTATAACAACCAGTTTTCCCATTCGCGTGCTTTCCAAAAACGATTTTCCGTAATTGATCTCGATAATCTCTGGATTAATGTGTGAACTCTAAAAGATTTCATTAATTGATCTATTTTTTCTATTTCTCGTTTTTTCAGTGAATATTTGCGTTTTTTGTCATTAAACCAATACCCAAAGAACTGTTTCGTAACTCCAATGAGAACACAGTGCATGTAATCTAATGTGAAACCATCGATAATGTTAAAAAAAGGTAGATCAGTCAAAATAGATATTCGTAGAAAACCACGACAATGTTTCTCCTTTTTATGAATCCGACTTTCAGCTTTAGCAGCGTCTTTCAATGAATCCTCTTTTTTTCGATAGGGGAAAATTTTTTTGACGTTCAAGTATTTTAATATGTTGCATTCTTTCACAAATTTTCCTGCGTGAAGACACCAATTGCATCCGAATATCCCGTTGAATTGATGCAAACCTTGCATTGCGCAACGAGCATTGGCATCCACACAACATGCAATAGCATAAATTTTTATTTTCAAAATTTGGTTATTGATTGTGCAGTCAATACCGCGAGTTGATAAATCTTTCATATAATCAATGAATGGTTTCAAAAAGGAATCAATTTTTGGTTTTTGATTGCCAAACCACAAAGCATACAGTAGAGTTGAAGAAAATCGAACAATAGGTGGTAGCTCGTTGATGAAAAATTGAATAGGCCAAATTGAAGAACTTCCAGCGCTTTTAAATAAAGGTGAACCGTCCGAATTAAATGTTAGAGTCGCAAAATTTTTTCTTGCATCGTAGGGTAAATTTTTTTTGAAATTTTTATATTCCCTTCCATCATACACGTCTTCATAAACTCGACGTTTGGATTTTCTTTCCTCCATAAGGTGTGAATAATAAGTGCCATGTTTCTCAATTAAATTCCGTAAATCTTCTGTTGAATTAAATGTTACGAAAAATTTGAATAGTTTGAACCCAGCACTGTGATTTCATTGGTACAAGACCCACAAACAATTGTATTTTTTCCTGGAGCTATGGTACCAACATATTTTGTACATTGCGGACAACATACATGAAAAGTTACATGTCTGTAAGGATTAAACAAAGCATTTATCAAGTATCGCGTGTTTGGGAAAAGTTTACAGCCGAAAATTCGATTCATAATGTCAAATAAATGCGTTATGGCTTCCTGTGTAAGGCGATAGAATGAAGCAAACAATAATATCATAACAATTATATCAACAAAACAAGCTTGCACGGTGGCTGTTATTTTTTCGTACGATTTTTTATCATTAAGCAGATCAATCAACCGTTGAAATCCTTGATTGTCGGTATGTGGATCGGTCTCTTGTTGTTCGAAATGGAAGCTACTATCATATTCAGCATTTTCTTCAGACGAGGAATCCCATGTGTATGTTGTATGAGTCCTTTCGTACTATATTTTTGAATAATGTAATGAATTTCTCATTTTTAAAAATGGGTGACTTGATATAGAGAAAGGGACCTTAGGTACCGAAAAACCTACCCTCAGGTTTTCATTCACTTATATTAAGCACAATTTTTTTCATCGGGATCGATAAAAACCTAAAAATTGATTTTTTGAGACCTGAGGTCTCTTTCTCCATTCTACGTCACTTATAAAGTGCTATTCCACTTTCATACAAAATTTCATATCGAAGATAAAGTTAGTTTAAATTTTTTGAAAAAGGTCGAAATGAAGAGTAATAATCGTAATGCTGTTCTTATAATGAACTGTACTCTTCTTATTAATATGAATATCATGCATTTGAGATAAATCCTGAATACATACACTGAGAAAAAAATCGTTTTCTCCCAAAACGATGCGTAATTTTGAGAGAAAACTTTTTAATTTTTTACAGAGAAATCGTTTTGTAGCAAAACGAGAATCGCATTGAAACAAAACCATAGGCGTTAAAATAACTATCGTTTTGGGACCATAAGATTTTTCTTTCAGTATAATTTTCTTGAAATCCCGACATATTCTATAGAATATGTCGGGATTTCAATAACGTATGATGAACTTGTATAGAAGTCAGATTATTTTTACGTATATCAATAATCGATTCTTTCGTGTATTGAAACATGGATTACTTCAAAAAAAAACTTACATTTTGTGATATGCCGGTGCAATCGAAATAAACGTCGCCTGTTGCGTCATTAATACCATGCCGTGAATGAGGAAGAGTAACGTCGGAAATTTCATCTGTTAAAAGAACCTAAAATAATCAATATCCCATTCATGTAATTTGGTAAGACACTCGTGTTAAGTATTTCTGCATAAGAATCGTAGCTAATAAAATCTATATGGAATTTTTTAAGTTGAACTTCTTTATGGTGAAATGACGTAGAATTTCCATAGGTGTTTATCATATGAAGACTGCGTACGGATTCATCATGCAACACTCTTGAATGATTTTCAAAGTTCAAAAATGTAGGATTATCTCTGATAACACAGTTGATGCAAAATTTGATCAAGGTTACGTCTGTCATTACATTCAAATTTTATACAAATGTGGCGCTAAATTTGAATTCAATTGCACGTTAAAAAGAAAGTAGAAAAAATCACCAAAATAAGAGTAAAAATTACTATAATAATAGAAAATGTGGGATAAGCACGAGAATATCAAAGGATTATAATAATAAAATCTAATTTTTCCTAAAGTATAAGCAATAAAAAACATACATTTGCAGAAAAAACATAGGATTCTGTAGATTTTTCTTATGCGATATGAGTGATTTTCACATTATTCAACTCTTTCTTCCAAATAAACCATATGTTGATAGATAATTATCATTTATAACTTTTAAAATGAGACTAGATAATATTCGCGTCGATCGCAGTCTAATTGAAGTTAAACTTAGCGGTTGATTTGTACAAAATTTGACTGCAGCGACAGACCAAATCTTCATCAAATTTTGTGAAAATCTGTCAGGACTATACTTTTCCTTGCTAAACGTGTTATCACGGTACAGTGAGAGAAAAACAGCCCAAAATTTACTGTATCAAACTGTTATCTCTCTTCTAAACGCTAATTTCTTTTTTTAATGCAAATTTACTTTTAAAATGATACAATTTATTGTGGAAGCAGTTAATTTTCGCCTCGTTGAAGAGATCACAGTGTGGAATAGAAATAAGTACCAGTTAGGTTGAAAATCTCAGAACTACAGTTTGAAATTGTTCTTCCAGTGTAGTTTTGCAATCAATAGTATATTGTGAAAAATTTAGCGTCATTAAAAGAAAGGTAGAGACATTTCATAGGTTATTTTCGTATGAAAAATTTATTTCAAATAATTAATAATTATGGATCGAAAGGAAAAAGTATTAAGAGAAGCCTGAAATTCAGTATAATACAGGCTCTTTTTCTCAATATCTTCCTCTAAACTATTTATTTTTAAAAAATTGATGATTTTTACGAAAATAACCTCTTCCGTATCTTACTCAAATCACGACTTTCCTTTTGCGTATATCTACGAGTTTATTGACTTTATTTTGTCGAACAACCCATCCAATAAAATCATTCTTTGAAGAGCAATGTACAATAAATGGATAAATTGAATAGTATTCTATAAACCTGTCCTACTTAATTTTAAGAATTTATTATTGTTCAAAAAATCGACTCTATTCGTTAATAAGGGATGAAGAAGAGAGTCAGTGAAGTTCACCCCCCCCCCTCCCCACTCCTCCTCCCGGAAACTCTTGACACTTTATGTTATGATCTCTGTTTTTAAAAAATCTTTTTTGATATTAATAATTTTTTAATAGCTTTGAAAAACCTATTCAATATCATATTCAATGAATTCATTTTTAAAGGTTAAAATAATCGAGCCTAGATAGCTGAGAAATCGTACGTTATAAATGAACACTTGTGAATGAATTTAAACTTAGAATGAGTATGGAATTCTACTTGAAAATACTCGAGGAACCCGTAGATATATCATGGAAATCTTCGTTCGTTAAAAAAAATTAATTGGGGGAGAAAAAAAGTAAAATCAAGAAATTATATGAATTTGAAGTCACGTCTTTTTTTTACCATTAAGCTTATTATTACGGAAAGACAGTGGAAAGACAATGAGTTTGCGAAATTATTCTTTACCAATAGTTCATTTTTTCTTTGAAAAAATGAACTTATTCTGAAAATGAATTTATTTTTTCAATAAATTATGAAAAATACAAATAATCTTTCTAAAAAAACATTTGTATTCTTCTCTTGATACCTCTTAAAAGAGAAAATCAATTTAAAGAAATTTGAGGTTTAATTAGTTTAATTTATCAAAAATTAATAAATCAGTAATTAATCGAAATATATTTGAAAAATCAACTTAGAGAACGCACTACCATTACATAGGTAAATGGTATGCAGTAAATCTTTAGATTTACCATACAGATTACCAAGATTCACTCTACGCATATAGTACAGTTAATCTTATTCGAATTTTTTCATAGTGTAATTAACCAGAATCGTATTTTCAAATTTGAATGGTTATTATTCTCTCCAAGGTTTTTTTATTGAAAAATTTAGATATGTCTTTTTGTATTTAACGTACTTAAAAATCAATATTCAAAAGAAAGGAAATTCAAGAAAGTAAACAAAAATATTCTAGAAAATGTCTTACAGAGTGATGAGTATTATCTTCCAAGTTGTCGATATCATGCAGGAATGTAGCTTCATTCACTGATCCTCTTCGATCGTCCTATTCAACAACCCGTTAGAAATTAATGTAAAATCTGACTATATAAAGTTTTACTCAGTTCCTACTCATATTTACTAAAACTTAGTACCTAATTATAAGTATAATGTTATTATTAAAGTTGATGTCATCATGAAAATAAATTTGTAAGTACAATTAATATTTTCATTTATTCTTACGTTGTACTCAAATTGATTTTGTATGTAAAATCTTTTCCTGATGAGAACAGAATCACCTGCCGAAAGCTTAATAATTCAATTAAAATACGTTATTTCAGCTCCACAAAGCAGTTAAAAATTCTTTACAATGGTAAATGAGTATTCGAAAAATTAATTCTTTCTACCAAAAATTAAAAGCGATTCAATGAATGTATAAGGCAAAATACAGATATTTCAAAAACATGAAAAATGGACTTATATTTTTTTTCAAAAAGCCACCGAAATTTATTTCAAAGTTTTTTGCGAAAATCTAAGTCATCCAGAATTAGCTCTTTCTTAAAAATTTGCTATATCTCCAATAATTACCGCTCCCTATTTCAATATTTTACCTCTCATTGTTCATCCTGCCATGTGAGATGCTTGTAATAGACAAACATGTAAAAACTTTCAAAGATATAAATATTAAATGGATCTCGAATTGCTTTGAATTTTTTGAAAGATTACTATTACATGTTGCGTTTTACAATAAATATTTGTTAGATTCATAAATTGTTCCAATTGAACGAATTTAATTATAATAAATCTATTCGATTATTCACATACAAGTAAACAATCGAATGAATGTACTATAGACCATAACCCTTAATAAAGTCATCAGTTAGTAATTAATGAATCATACAAACTCGTAAGCGTAAAAATTGAGAAAAATATATTTCGAAAATATAAAAACGTTACCTCAAAGCAATCACAATTTGATTCATCATACCTGAATTAATTAACAATAATTCTCAATTTTATTGACTCGCTGCAATAAGGAAAATTGATTTTCCAGAGTTACTTATAAAGTTTGACGATTAACGAAATAATTTTCAAAACAAAAAACATACCGACTGATGGAACGGAATGTTAATTTCATTGCAATCATGTACATTCACGCCATCCTGAAAAAAGAAATCATTTTTGCATGTTCAAATTTTTGCAATATGTATGTATACAATTTTTAGATATCGTTAAACTTTACGTTAGAACAAATCAGAAAAGAAAATAGATGATTGACAGTAAATAAAGGCATAATTAATTTTGAGTATACCTGTTGCAGTAGACGACGTTTTCTGATACGACTCTCGGTACGTCTAGGAATTTCATCGTTTTTAACTTCTGCGTCCAAATATCGTTTATAATTCGAATTCCGTTTATTCCTCACAAACGCATTATTGATGGCTACATAGTGATTAGAAAATGCATTAGTGATTTTTTACATTTAGTCAATAAATACAATACTTTTGTAGCAATGATAGATGTTTATGAATAAATCAAACTATTTACTCACCCATTATTCATACGGTTATTTTTCCGATCGAAAGCAGACTCAAATTTATGAAAAGAAGAATTTTAAATTTGCATTCTTCCAATTTCTTTTGCACACTTCAATTGTAACAAAAAAAACAGTGCGTCTATTTCGTCTATATACTAACGGAAGTGTATACCGCTGATATTAGTGGTCTCATACATGTGTGCACATGTATGTATATAACATGAGCAGCGCAGAATATAGTGTCGTCTGCTTCTGGAAAGTTCTAGAATTTTCCTTCGGGCGCGCAATCGGTACAATGCTGCCAATGAGCGTCGTATCGGGTTAGGTTAGAATGTTTATTTTGCCGACAAAAGTTTATTGCGTTTTCTAAAATTGCGGAATTCGGTTTATGTAAAGTTGAGAATCCGAAGCAAATTCGTTGCAAGAGAATTCGTAGTGTCTCAGTTTCATTGCAACTTTGAAAATGTCGAGACAATTGCGTTCAAAATCTTGCACGACGAGCGTTCACGAGAAACCGCATGCTCACGTGAGATTTTTACACAACAATACTTACGGTGATATCCCAGTAGATTCGATTAACGGTCTTATTTACGATCCGAAAAACGAATATGTTGATCCCCGGATAATTTACAAGGTTAAAAATGCAAAGACGGACTCTTCACGAGACGTCAGCGTTCAAGTAATTGCTGGTAAGTATAAGCAAAATATTTTCTTTTGCTAAAATTTTTGAGTGGCAAGATTTGTTTCATAAACAAGATTTCTTTGTAATTTTTTCAAATTTTTTCCCTGCCAAGTGTTAAAAATAAAAAGTGCGAGGTGTGTTATATGGGAATTTTCTAAATAAGCCAGAAAGAAAGAGAAGATAATGAAAGAATAGATAAGATTTTCTCTCTCTTTTCATTTAATTTTTTACTCTTCTTTCCTCGTTTTTTCTCTCTTTCTCTCTTCATTAGATTCTTCTTGCAGCTACCATTTTCGATGATTATTCAAAATTGAACTAGACAGTCGAAAAATCCATAAAAATTTGTAGAGAATTTTATTTATTGAAAAAATGTTTTAATCGATTTCGAAAAAGATTCTCGATAAATAGCAAATATACACCAATTGTTAAAAAAAATTTCAAAGTTGAAATTAGGTAAAATGATCAGTAATAAAAATTCATTTCTGATAATTTTCATTCTAATAAAAATTGAATATATTGTTTAATTTGCAGGCTCCTTAACATTATTGAAAAAAAAATTGAAAAAACGTGGATCAAAGCGGTTTCCAGCTACATCGACAAAAATTATGAGACGCCACAGCTCTTTAATTGGTCACAAGGCACGAAAAATTCCGAATACTCAATCGAATCAGAATGAAAGAATGGTACAAAAATCTTTTGTAATAATAATCCAGGAAAAGTGAACTTGAAAAAAAAATATTTCGAGAAAATTTACAGAGAAACATTTTAATTAATAATAAATTATGCTTAATAGCTTTATTTTCCTTTATACGCTGCACCAAAAAAAAAACAAAACCCAAATGTCAAAAAAAAGAAGGCCATGACTGTACTTTCTGACGATACTTCTGATTCGGACTCAGAAAAAAGTGAAGAAACGCCAAAAAATGTTGTCAACGACAACAATCAAAGCAGTTCCTCAAAGTCTTCGAACCATTCTTTGCCTGCAAATAATGATGAAAACGAAGATTCTTCGGATAGCCTAACAACGACAATTGGAAACAATGATGAACACCTATTTCAGCCATTCCACATATCGACTCCAAGGAGAACAATAAGTGATTCAACTTTGAACGAACCAACGATGGAAAGATTGTCTCCTATTATTTCGGGAAATTTCAACAATGAGGGCGAACCAGCTGATGTTCCCACCCCCATTGATGAGAGTAAGGAAAATTTTGTCTTGTATCTGTCTACTTATGCAATTCATTTATGAATTTATGATTCTGATATGTAAACTCTTGTGGTAAAATTAATGTTTTTATTTGAAGATTTATACAAAATAGAGAAAAATATAAGTTCAATAATTAGCAAAACTTTGATGAAAAAAATATACGTATAAATATACATCTGTGGCCCCCCGGAGGAACGACTTAAGTCCATTTTCGATTAAAATATAGTTATGAGTGAATTCGGTACATCAGGTTACACCTTTTCAACTTGATCAAACTCGATTTGTTTGAACGTTTCCTATTTGCTAAAAAAAACCATTTATTGAAAAAGACTCAAGTCCGAGCAAAATGCGTAACGACTTAAGTCGATGATAAAATTACTTTTGATCTGAATAATATTACCGAATTGGAAAAAAATCGATGGAAAAGTATGAACTGCATAGAAGATATAGAATTCTAGTTAAAGATGATTTTACAATTATAATAATGTTCGAAAATTTTCACACTATCAAAAACTTAAATGAATGACAACTAATGTTTGAATTATATTTCATTACTATATCCAATAAAAGTGTGAACAGTCTTTAAGAAATATCTTTAGACAAAAATTCTAACGATATCAACAAAATGTTCGACAATGTGAAATAAATATTTCTTGTTTCAAATGATATTTAAATATGCAGTAAATTTACTGCATCAATGCTGCAGATAATGTAACCATAGCTTTATTTTGTTTTATTTGATGCATTCCAAAAAAGTTTAATAACAAGCTGTTAATATTGTAATGTTTTGTATGTACAGTTAATAGAGCCCTCGTGCTTTACACTCGCAGAAACGTATCCCAACATGAGGATGAAAATCACGAGAATTCAGGATCCACAGAGAATGAAGACGATATGTATTTGAGGCGAAAAAGGTCAATTTACTCGGAAGATGGCGATGATTGGGAGCAAGAAGAGAACATGTATCAGGAAATAAACAAGCAGGTAATTAGAAAAAATTTTCTCATCGAAAAAAGGAACAGACAAATTCAGAGGAAAGTATAGACATTGGCGAAATAATAAGTAAGAGGTTATTCTTATGAAAAATATTTATTTTTCAAAATGATGAACTTTGAGAAAAAAACTGAAAAGAGGGGCCAATGTTATACTTAATTACAGGCCTCTCTTTTCACTTTTTCCCTCAAATTAGTTATTTTGAAAAAAAATCTTTTTTATGAAAATAGCATATAAAATGTATTTACTTTCTTCTTAATTAATTTGTGTAATCCAAATATAAATTTTCATCATGCATTTATAAAAAAATCAATGAATTTCAGGTTTATCTTGGAAAAGGGCACTACATTAAAAAAATGGCATGGGACGACGCGATCACACAAAAAAGGACCTCATTGATAATTCGTTCTTTGCTTTGCGGAATGTGGGGGTGACGTGAAATCGAAGAAAGATGTTTGGACCCTAAAACTGGGAGAATACCTTTCACTCCGAAAAAATATCAAACATTGAGGAGTAAGTGGTTCTGATATAATATAAAAATGTCCTTTATACAATAAAATTTCATCACATTATTCTTTATTCAAGGAACTGTAAAGCATATTTTCGTTTCCAAAAGACAATGGACGGAACAAAAAGTCATAAATGAGATGAAAAAAGTAAATTCTCATACAACAGCTTGCGTGAGAGACTACATCGAGTTGAAGAAAAGGAAAGCCTTGAAAACTGCCCAAGAAGCAAGAGCCTCAAATTAAAATGCTTAATACATATACAAGCTGAAATTGTATTGTATTCTCCTCTTTTCTCTGGTTAATAAAGCTAATGTAAATGGATATTTTTCACCTTTGATTATCAGTTTCAATGACACGAATTCAAACATATCAAAGTACTTTTTCATCACGGAATTCCTGTAAAATGAATTGAAAGTCAAAATGTTTTGGGAAAGATAAATGAATTCAGAACTATATAAATAAGCATGGACGTGCAATAATTTTTAATCAATCATGGTGCTCATAACTAACTGTAAATTAAATTCCAAATAAGAATAGATATATTTGCTAGCACTTCTGATGTAAATTACTTTTGGAAATCAAATTAATATATTAAAAAACTTAAAATACGATTCTATATGAGATGCTATGTGAGAACTTGCACATGATGTCATATGAGATCCGATATGAGATCCGAAATGAAATCCGACATGAGATCTCATTGGGCCAATATCACATATGAGGTCTCACGTAAGATCTCACGTAAAATCTCATGTGAGATCTTATGTAAAACGCATGTGAGATCTCGCACAGATTATTTACAAGGGGGTCACCTCCTGTGAGTTGGCAGATGAACTAACACGCTATAAACTCACACTGGTAGGCACTATGAGGAAAAATAAACCGGAGATTTCACCAGAATTCGTGAGAACAAAGGGCACTTTAGTAATGTCATCTCGATTCCTATACGATCCTGAAAAGATGATTCTTTCGTTCACCCCAAAAAAACAAGTGTGTCATTCTTTTATCCTCAATGCATACTGATGCTAGTGTGTATGAAGAAACTAATAAACTAGATATAGTGCAGTTCTACAATATGACCAAGGGCAAAGTTGATGTTTTAGATCGACTTTGCCACGAAAAAACTGCAAAGCGCAAGACTAAACGTTGGCCTATGCGTTATTTCTATGGAGTTTTGTACTTCGCAGGAGTGAATGCCCGACTTCCAAAAATGCTTTGCTTGTCGATTCAGCAAAAGCGAGCCCCTCAACAGGAAACATGCAAACCAAGAAGATGTGACGTGTGTAATAAAGGTAGCGTCAGGAAGGACAGGAAAGGCCATTCATTTTACGAAAAATGTGGTAAATGTTTATGTGGTGAGCATAAAAAAGTGATTTGCTATCGCTGCCTGAATGCTGATGATCTTTTAGAAGATTTTGATTAAGAAACATGATACCTATATTGTTCAAAAAAAAAAATTTCCCCACGCGGGGCAAGTTTTTATACCTATTTGATTTTTATTTTGAAAAGTTTTTCCCAGAAAAGTTTTGAATTTGATTTTGTTCGTTCATGGAGAGATTTTTTTCTAGAATCTCACATTCTAATCACAAATTATTGAAAAAAAATTTTTCATTTCATAAATTAATCAATAATATTTCCAAATTGAAGAGAATTCTTTAAAATATCATTTCATACTTTTTCAGCAACAGGGACAAATAAAGATGACATTGAAAAACATGTGCAAGACAGGGAACCCAGTGATGTAGCTGAAGATATCACCGAAGTTGCTTTCGATAATACAAAAGCTGCCCAAACCACTGATTCTACGAAAGAAAAATCGTTATATGGTAATTTAAAATTAATGAAAAAGTTTTCATTTTGACCAATTTTGTTGAATTTTTTCAGACATAAGTCGCTAGGATAAACGACAACGATCCGAAGAGATAGAGCCAGAAAGAGACCTTTATGACTCCAAACAAGCAAAAAAGTTAAAAACTAGTAAGTTTGAAGTAAAAAGGTACTGCCAATCTAGTAAGAGGGAAATTTCTTTAGATTTGAAGAATATCCCTCTTTTGATTTTTTTTCCTTAAAGTTAATTATTTTGGGAAAAAATCCAGCTGAAATAATCCTGAAGGAAATTCCTTGGTATAATTTCCTCAATCCTTGAGGAAATTCCTGAAGGAAACTCCTTGAGGAAATTCCTTGAGGGTATCTTTGAAGGAAATTCCTAAAAAAAAGAAAAAATTTCAAGTCCGAAAAGCTAAAAAAAAGCTTCTTGTGCTTAAGCAGCGTTTTTTGCGCTTTTTGGACTTTGAATTTCTTTTCTTTTTTCCTGAGGAATTTCTTTCAGGAATTTCCTTAAGAATTGAGGAAATTACAACAAGGAATTTTTTTCAGAAATTACCTTTAGGATTTTTTCAGCTGGAAATAGTTTATAGGAAACAGCATATGTCCATATTGCTAACCTTCCTAAATTATGAAGTCAATTTAGTTGATTCATTAGGGTTATTCAATCAAAAAACAATATCCAGAACATTTTCTCCATACACTAGCCAATAATAATCTTTCCAGCTTTTTTCAATCTTATGAAGAATCGAAGTTTCACTTTTCAGCTATTTATCGCATAAAAAACGACTGTTTTTTAACGACAATAAATCCTTTGGCAGTATAATAAGAGTTTTTTATAGTCATTGGAATTTATGTAAAATCTTGAATAAGCTGCATGATAAATGTTTGGATTGATGACATTTAACATAACCTCAAATACAAAAATTGTAGATTGAGCTTATGTTTATGTAGGGGATGTCCTTCGGTCGTTTACCCAGTCGTAATATTAATTCGTATCACTGGGATAATATCTTTTTTTTTTTAATTTCTAAAGATTTTTTTGTAATCACATAATAATTTGAGCAATAAATAATATTTCTCTGTGGAAATTCGTGCAATCTTGCTAAAACTAAGATCAGTAGATTTATTTAAAAGTCAATTAATGTACGCTGAATTAAAAATATCTGAAATTTTTAGATAATAATCCCTCTGTACACGAGAGTTCGTCTTTTGATGGAGATAACAGTTTAAAGATAGCTTTAAGCCTCGAAAGTTTAACGAAAGCTTCAAAAGGTACAGACGAAGAACCCGAACGTTGCAGATCCCAAAGTCTTTCTAGAAGTGAGAGCTGTTCGTCATCGAACAGCAGGTCTCATAAAGAAAAAAACAGCTCATTAAAGAACAAAAGCAACTTTAAAGATGATTCGATAACTCGTTCGAAGAACAACAGCTCTGCACCTCTCCTTGGGTACGTACAGGATCGATTTGTTGATCCTTCTCGTCAAGCAAGAAAATCTAAAAGCAAGAGCAGCTCAAGAGAGCATTCGAGAAGCCACTCAGAAAGCAGAAGCATCTCACCTCCTAGATCTTCATGGGTACAGTCGTAGTCGATCTTCTAAAATTTCTCGACAAACAGCGAAGTTGAAAAGCAACAACCGCACAAAAGGATTCAAGAACTCGCTCAAGAAGCAGAAGCATCTCACCTCTTGATCGTCGTGGGTTCAATCAAAGTCAATCTGCTAGTAATTCTACTTTAGCAGAGAAATCGAGAAGCAAAAGTAGCCACAGACAAGATTTGAGAACTTACTTGAAAAACAGCAGCAGCTCATCACATTATCGTGAGCAACGTGATGAAAATCAACGCCAAGTTGCTTTTCAAATGAGAAACGATCGCGACTTCGCAACTGTTGGTGACATTAAAATACTGTCCTCGTTAATGGGTGAGTGATAAAATTATTTTACTTTACTTCTATAAATAAATGTACCCTTAATGGATTGTAATATTACGACCTATTTCAGCTGTAAACACCGAAAGGTAACTCGAAAAACTTGCATCGTTTCTTGTGGAAAAAATGGATCGAAATAAAAGAAGTGCTCAATATGACTTGGATACAAAATTGAAGAATTACATAACCGCCGTGAGTGGCGCAGGCTCAAACAAAAATACTTTTACTGAAATAAAAGAAAAGTTACAAGTCAAATCACCAATGAATACTTTTGAAGAATTTAAAAATTTTGAGTCCACTCTTGAAACGGATGTCACGAAAGCTGATGCATTGGTAATTAATCATACGCATTTTTATTTATTTATATATATGATGAAATGAATGTAAAGTAATATATGTAATTTATTTTACAGACATTATTTATGAAAACTGTTTGCCCGAACAAAAAAGACGTCAAAGATGCCATTTCTATCATTTTGTCGGAATTGATTACGAAAACTGTTCAAATTTTATACAGTGGCACTAGTCGTAGCCAAAATGAAAAAAAGAAAAAAAATTTCTCTGCAACTCGAACTTACAAGATAATGATGGGTACATAATAAATTATTTTATCATTATTGAGATGCTCAAAAATGTCAAAGAAATTTATTTTGGTTCTATCTTTAGATTATTTGATGCCACTTTGCGATGTTCCCAAAGCAGAAATTCTATCCAAAACTTCACGTTGGTTATCACAGGCAGTTGATCGCGATGGCGGAAGGTCGGAAAGAAAAAAGAAGAAAGGGGGGGAACTAAGAAACTTGTAATTCTCAAATTTTACTTTAAATAAAAGATCCAAACAAAAATGATTTAAATAAACTTCAGTTTCTTTATTTTTCCTTTGTTTTCAACGATAGCAGGATATATGATTGGTATGGTATATTATAATAGTTCATCCAGATCAACGTTAAATCAAGTAATGAAAGTATCACTGTTGGCTACGGAGATGAGCATAGCACTGTCCTTGTAGAAAAAAAAACCTATTAAAACTATGAAATCTATTGGAAACTATTGGGTTTCCAATAGTTTTTATAGTTTTAATGGTTTTTATTTAAAGGATAGTACATACGCCTGAAACCGGCAGGGCACTGGTTGCCGGAACTGGCGCGGTATTGGTTGCCAAGATTGACGCAACACTGGCTGCCATGACTGGCATGGCACTGATTGCCATAACTGGCGCGATATTGATTGCCAAGATTGGCGCAGCACTGGTTGCCAGGACTGGCCCAGCATTGGTTACCAGGACTGCCTCGGCATTGGTTGCCAAGATTGGCCCGGCTTCGGCAGGCAGTACCACGCCAGTCACGGCAAGCGTTATCATTTCCAGCGTTCGGCCAACGGTCGATAGCCAACGGTCGAATGCCGGTTGCCAGTACTGGCCCGGTATTGGCCCAGTTGTAAAATTCTTCGCGGGTACTCTTTATCACTAACCGTTCGCAAGATAATTAATAGAGAAACCGTCACTTTCTGAAAAGTTGAAAACTTAACAATTTATG
>JAUMHM010044272.1:0-15358 GCA_032362435.1 Melikaiella ostensackeni
TCAAATGCCAATGTTCACCTTATAGTACCTTATAGCATTTTAGTAGTCATCCACAAATTACGCAAGATGTTTTTTTCGAAATTTTCAACCCTCACTCACTCCAGATTTGCTCTGCCAAGTATTAAGAATGAACATCAATGTTTATTTAAACTATTATTCTCTAGTCTATAAATGATCAAAATTCCTATTTATTTATCGCAGATTACACAGTCTTTCCCAACTTATATGCGAACTGAATTAATAGAACCCAACAAGAAAGTCAAACTATTTTTCTTTGAAAGTTAATGATTTTTCGTTGAAAACTTAATTATTTTGTTAAAAATGTATTTTTTTGTTGTTGAAAATTGATCTTTTTTAGTAGAAAGTTCCACTACTTGATTGAAAATTCATGTATTTTGTTGAAAATTCGTCTTTTTTGGAAGAAATATAATCTTCTTGGCTGAATTCAACTGTTTTAGATTTAATATTGAAGTCTTTTTTGGCTGAAATATCCACTATTACATTTTTCGTTAAGAATTCATATTTTTTGGCTGAAAATTCAACAGTTTGGTTGAAAAAATTATTTTTTTTTGTGAAAGATTCATCACCTAAGATGAAAGTTCATCTTTTTGTTGAAAATTTAATTATTTTGTTAGAAGTTCGTTTTTTTTTGTCTGAAGATTTTTTTTCTTACTGAAAAGTTACCTATTCCATTTTTAGTTGAAAATTATTTTATTTTTAGTTAAAAATTCAACTATTTGGTTAAAAATTTATGTATGTTGTTGAAAACTCATATTGGTCAAAAATGCGAATGTTTGGTTGAAAATTATTTGGTTTTGGAAGAGGATTCAACTATTTTGTTGAAAATTCGTTTTTTTGTGGTTGAATTCAACTATTTTAGATTTAAAATTAAAATTATTTTTTGGTTGAAATATCAACTATTACATTTTATATTGAAAATTATTTGGCCTTATTTGAGGGTTGAACTATTTTGTTGCAAATTAATATTTTTTATTTAAAAATTCAACTATTTGGTGGAAAATTTCTGTATTTTGTTGAAAATTAGTCTCTTTTGGTTGAATTTAAATTCTCATGATTTAAAATTAAAATCTTATTTGGTTGAAATATCAACTGTTACATTTTTCCCTGAGAATTCATTTCTTTTGATGGAAAATTCAAGTACTTGGTTGAAAGTGGAACTACTTTGTTATAAATTTATTTAAATACAAAGTTGAAGTATTTTATGATTGAAATATCAACTATTACATTTTTGTTGGAAAATTCATCTTTTTTGATTGAAAAGTCAACTATTTGGTTGAAAATGGAACTACTTTGTTAAAAAAAAATTTTTTGGTTTAATATTTATGGTTGAAGTTGAAAATTCATCTTTTTGGTTAAAAGTTTATATTTTCTAGTTGAAAATTAAACTATTTGGTTTAAAATATATATGTTTTTTGTTGAAAACTTATCTCTTTTGATTAAAAGTGGATCTTTTTTGTTAAAAATTAATTTTTTTGGTTGAAGATTCATCATTTAATGTGAAAATTCTCCTTTTTGGTAGAAAATTAATCTTCTTGATTGAAAATTAATGTATTTTGTTATAAATTCATCTTTTTGACTTGAAAATTCAAAATTTCGAATGAAATTTTGTGTCTTTATTGTCTGCAAAATCTTTCCCTTCAAAAAATTCAACTCTTTTGTTGAAAATTTGTGTTTTTTGGTTGAATTCAAGTATTTGGTTGAAAGTTCATGTGTTTTTTCGAAAATTCGTCTTTTTTGGTAGAAAATTAATCTTCTCTGTTAAAAATGCATCTTTTTGATTCAAAATTCATCTATTTGGATAAAAATTCACCTATTTTGTTGAAAATGCAATACTTCTACT
The DNA here is from genome assembly GCA_032362435.1 of Melikaiella ostensackeni. Taxonomy (NCBI): domain Eukaryota; kingdom Metazoa; phylum Arthropoda; class Insecta; order Hymenoptera; family Cynipidae; genus Melikaiella; species Melikaiella ostensackeni. The sequence continues at coordinate 1,862 of JAUMHM010044272.1, forward strand.
TGAAATTTCAGGGATTTAAAGCGTTTTAAGTTCATTCAAGTTGAAAATTTCTTCTTTCCGTCTATTTGCAAAAAAAAACGCGACTGTCGGCTGCTATGATCGTGAAGTTGATCTAATAGATTTTTTGATTCACTAGATAGAATCATTTTGATATTAAATGGAAGTTTGAATTGAGCTGCAGCACTTTTGATATCTCAGAATTTACTGTGATGGAAAACTTGTCTCCTGACTACACTGTAAAAAAAAGCGGTTGAAAATTACCACAATCATGGTTATAATTGAAATAAAAATACCAGTGATTAACGTGGTAATTTCACCAAAAAAGTGTAAAGTTACAGAGATTCACGTAGTGAAATTACATCAAAAAATGATTACACGATGGTTGAAAATTACCACGTTAATCACTGGTATTTTGATGTCCACTAATTTACATGGTAATATTACACTTTGATGGTAGAATTGATACAAATATTGTGAAACTTCACCGTTAATTGCTGCAAGTTCACAATAAACTTGTGGATTTAACAAATGGATCACAGTAAAACGCTTGCAAACCGACTTGTAATTTTCAACCACTTTTTTTACAGTGTACAGTATAGTTTTACAATACATATTTGTCAAAATCAAGTGACAAGTTAATTATAAAATACGCAAAATACTGATGTATGCGGATCACCTTTGACCTATTGATGTCGTTACCCTACGCCGCACGAGTTTCTAAAATTAAAAACAATCGGGTCTGCTTTGAAAAAAGATTATATTTATGACACCTACATCGCGGGCGGCAGCATTAAGAAAATCAATGACCCCTGACTGTTTTGTATCGCAGTTCCTAAGTTTAGTGCCGTTGACACAACCTTTCTTCAATTTATTCTTCAATGAATTGATTGTAGGGTGGGTCTCAATGATTACAACTGAAAAGAAATCGACATTTCAAGTTACACTTAAACAGTTTCGTGAGTTGATTTCTTAAAGATCGAAATAAAATCTACTTATGAATATTTTTTATATACTGAAAAAGAAGACCCAAAAAGTTCCCAATTCAAAAATAGACTTTAAGACTACTTGTTTTTCCGGCTCATTAGAGACAGATGTACAATCGAGTGTACAATAAATGTACACAACAGGAAGAAAAGTTTCTTTTTAACATTTCACGATTTTTGGCAGCAGGCACATTTTTTAAAAATACATATAACTACTTGCAAAATTTTTATTTTTAAACAAACATAGTAATTTTGGTAAACAATTTAAGCTTGACGCACATTTGCGTCAGAGGCGACAACTTTTACACATGTGCGTCAAATGTTTTTCGTGGGCTAGTGATTCAGTTTACATTTCCATGGCCCGTTTCAAAAACGAGTATTAACTATGTGCGTAAGACATACAATCTATCAGCGCCACCAAGTGGAGCGTTTTAGAATTCTTGGTTATAAAATAATAATATACGTAGGAATCACAGTCAGTCCCCTATTCTCCTTTTTCCCCAATTTTTTTCAAAATCCCCTATAATCCCTATATTTGAGAATTGAGAATTTTCTCCCATTTTTTTTAAAGCTGCGATTAATTTTTCAAATAGAAACCTAAAGTATTCAAAAATGCCCGCCTGAATCTATTCGTGTTAGGCTAATGAACAATCCCAGGGATCATAGTCCCCTGTACCCTTTTTCCCCTATTTTTCCCCTTTTCCCTCTATTCTTTAAATAAAAACCTATAATATTTAAAAATGCTCGCCCTAATCTATACTTTGACAGATATATGAGCAATCCCAAGGACCCCAGTCAGAACCTATTCCCCCTTTTCCCTATTTTTCCCCTATTTTTCTCAAAATCTCCTATAATCCCTGTATTTGAGAATTTGGGACAATTTTCCTTCTTTTTTTGAAGCTGCGATTAATTTTTCAAATAGAAACCTATAATATTCAAAAATGCGTCCTTTAATCTATAGGTGTACAGCTATATGAGCAATCCCAGGGGTCACAGTCAGCCCCTACTCGTCCTTTTTTTCCTATTTTTCTCCTTTTTCCCCCTATTTTTCTCAAGATCCCCCATAATCCCTATATTTGAGAATTTTGGCCACTTTCCCCCTTTTTTTGAAGCTGCGATTAATTCTTTAAATAAAAACCTGTAATATTCAAAAATGCGCACCTTAATTTATACTTGTACAGCTAATGAGCAATCCCAGGGACCACAGTCAGAACGTTTACCCTTTTTTCCCCTATTTTTCTCAAAATTCCCTATAATCCCTGTATTTGAGAATTTTGGACATTTTTTCCTTTTTTTGAAGCTGCAATTAATTTTTTCAGAAAGAAACCTATATAATATTTAAAAAATCTGCGTCACAATCTATACTCGTGCAGCTATGAGCAATAGACCTTTTTATCGAAGTTTGCGGCCAACTTCACAGGTGGGGAATTCAGCATTAAAGTGTTGCAAAATTTTCGTAACTTTAACATGTAAGTGCTTGAATATTTTAGGCTCACCAAAGTTAAAATTAAAAGGTCTATGAGCATGTATGTTTGATAAAAAGAAAATTTTTAATCCAAAATTACAAATATTCACCATATTATATCCACCCTTTTTAAAATTTAGAAAATTATAAAAACTGTGAAACCATTTTATTAATTGTGACCCTAAAGCCCTAAAACTGGTAGAAAGGTCCGACTTTTCATTTGTGATTTTATACCTTTTTATATTTATTTTTATATAATCGGCAAGGTCCGATATAATGTAAAAAAAATTCAAATTATTTTTCGGGCCTTTTAAAGTTTTGTATTTCTGGCCATTCGGAATAGAATTATTTAGGGTATGCTTGATATCATATCTTTGTATCTCGATTTTTTTAACCAAGTTTAAATCAAATGATATAAAATTGAAGGGATCAAAATTATTGGTTTGAAATAGTTTAAAATTGAACCGTTTCAAATTGAAAATACAAATAATCGATGATTTCTTTAATAATTGCGAATTTTTTAAAGTTCCGAGTGCTAAAGTTTAAATTTTACTATTTAATTTATTCTATTTTGTAAATTTTTCATTTGTAACTGAAATTTTTGAATTTGGAAAAGTATAAATCCCAATTTGACAGTTATTCGTTTTCAACGATTTAAAGTAATATAATTCAACTTTATAGGATTTCAGTATAAGAAAAGTTTCAATTTCACAATTCTAATTTTAAAACTGTTTAGTTTTAAATGAAGTTTAGAATCGTTTCATTAAAAAAGATTCTAATATTCAAAATGTCATTTTTAACGTTTTTTGGAATATGCAGTTAAATTTTCAAAGTTTACAAATTAAAATTCTTCAATTTTTATTGAGTTAGAAGGGAGGGAATTTTGGTTTTTCATTTTCTTCTGACTTAGATGAGGGAGTTTTTTATTTTCGATTGTTCTTTTCAATTGGAAGAAGGACGATTTTCATTTTTAACATTTTTGCTAAGCTGAAAGGAAGAAATTTTAGTTTTTAATTTTTTTTTTCTAAATTGGAAGAGGAAATTTTTTGTTTTTAACATTTCTTTGAAATCTTAGAAATCTTTTTAAATCTTTTGTAATCATTGAAACCTTTTGGTATCTTTGAAAGCATTGTGAAATTTTTTAATGTTTGAAATATTCTAAATTATATTTAAGAATTATTTACCAATCCGAATACCAATCTTGGAAATCTTCTGAAATCTTTTGAAATCTTTCGAAGTCTTTTAAAATTTTCATGAATTTCTTTGATATTCTAATACCCAAGAAATTTAGAATTATATCTAAGAATTATTCACCAATTAGAATACCAAAATAATTAACATAAGATATATTTATAAAAAATAACAGCTGTTATGTTGACCAAGTCTGCAAAGATAATTAAGGTATCGAAATTGTATTATTTTTGTTTATAAGTTTTAGACACCATAAATTACAAAAATATTATTTTATTCAAATGTAATAAGATATCGCAATGCACACAATTACACCTAGCAAAACCTTATGTTAGATGCGTTTTATTCGTCCTTCTAGTAAGAGGAGATTTGATATTTAGAACCGGGAAAAATCCGGGGACAAACCGGGAAATAACATTTTTTTTAAATTAATTAAATTTTAATTAATATAAAAGTTTCAATAAATTTTTTAATGAATTAAATTCATTCATTAAAAAATTAGATATTATTAATTATGACCGGGAATTTGGAGGGCGAAAATTATTAGGCACCCTGTCAAGAAATACAAAGTTAGTACCTGATAGGGTGCGGGCGGGATTACCCAGCCCTCGATTTTGATTACGAGTTAGTATCTCGAGACATGCACGTTATTAAGCTGCACCTACTGTAAAGAACATACAAATTCAACTTTTTTTACAGAATGTAATTTTATGATAGATAGTATTTTATTATTAAAGTCCAAGTAGCAAAAAGAATAAAATTCAAGTTAAATAGTTAGTTTTTTTTCGACTGAAAGAAACGTTCTGGAATCAAACAATTTTATGACCTTATTGAACCTCTTAGTGATTATCATGATATATTTTTTATTAGTTATGAGTGTTATATTCATATAATTCATTGAAATTGCAGCTTTCTTTGAATTATTCAACGATTCATAATGAATGATATTTTTTTGTGTTTCAGGTAAGTTCCTGTCGTTTGATGTTTTTAATTTATACAAGATGAGGTATTTTGCACAATTGCACATGAATAAATCAAGACATATAAGTGCCACACGTAGTTGAAAGTTTGTCCGGAAATGCAAGGAATTCTTGCACTAATATTGATTGCAGTTGCGACTATCAAGTATCAGAATAAGAAAACGACTCAAACGACATATAAAGTCGTTTTCGTCACCCAGCTACACGTCAGTTCGTATTTTTTATTCTTGACATAAAATTGATATTTTCACTAAAATAAATTTCAGAGATACTTTAGTAATAAGGTGCGTGAAGCTAGAATTACCACATTGTCCTATTGACTTGGGCAACGTGCAATAATTTTGTGCTAATTTATGCCCCAAAAAAAATTGTGCCCTGTAATTTTATTCAAAAACAAAATCAAATTTTCTCTAACGTAGAAATTCGGTGTTAATTTTGTGCTGTCAGTTTGTGCCGTCCATTTGTGCCAAATACGAAATTGCAACATTTTTATTAGTGTCAATAAAAACGTGCATTAATGTCAGTTTTGCGTGAAGCGGGCACTACCACACCAAAAAATGATAACTATTAATCACTTTAAATTTTCCTTAACGTAAAAATTTTGTGCTAATTTTGTGCTGTCAATTTGTGTCAACCACAAAATTACAACATTTTTATTATTGTTGATAAAAACATGTAGTAATGCCAGCTTCACCTGAAGCTGGTACTACCACACCAAGAAACGAAAACTACTATATTAATCACATCAAATTTTCTTTAACGTTGAAATTTGGTGCTGATTTTGTGCTGTCGATTTGTGTCAAGCACAAAAATGCAACATTTTTATTATTGTTGATAAAAACATGTAGTAATGCCAGTTTTTTGTGCCAAATAATGCCACCAAAAAAATTTGGGGCCTTGCATTTTTTTTCAAAAAAGCGTTTAGTCCAGTCAAATTATCACTAGTGCCAGAACTCCAAGATACTAGCAATTCTTTGGCCTAAACCGCACAGATGGACGTACTATTGAAGCTCGGAAACCCTTGAACAAATTAAAGTAGAGCCACTCTTGTTATTAACAAGTAACTGAAAATTGTAAACATTTTTTGACACGTTCGGGTCGATTGTTCATTTCGGGTAAGATATAGCGCAAACATGTATACAAGATGATTTACAGAAGATGAAATAAACTTTCAAATGAGCCCTTATCGAACCTTCTACGACTAATAATTTATGAAATATAAATTTGTTAATTAAGGGTGCGCCTTCACTGAGTAAGCGGCGTATATAATGAATTTTCATTGTTATAGAAAAATATATATCCACTTTCTCTTTATCGATCCATAAAATGCAAGGTCTGCTGAGTATGAAAGAATGTTTTTTTGGTATCGAAAAGCCAAAATTGGCAGGGTTGGGTGTGAGTGAGTTTCTTTTATTAAACAATAATATTTTAAAAAGTTACACTTTCAGTGAGTTTTCATTCAGCGAATCTGATAAGTGATAGTGCTTCTTCAAGAAAAAGTGTTTGTCGGATTTAAAACAAAAAATAAATTTTAAGGAAACAAATTGTTATAAACAATAATTTTCTTCCATACTTACACTGTTTCGGAAAATCTGAAAAAATAGAAAATAACCGAGGGTCAACAAGGATGTCGATTATTTTTTCCCCATTTTTCTATTTGCAGTAGTGCAAAATTGTTTAAACAAATGAAAAATCAGATTATTTTTCATGAAAAATTATCCTTTTTTCCTAACGGTTATCGGTGTATCTTTACAACAATGAAAATTCATTGTAACGCAGGCTTTTCGTAAACTATTAGCCCCAAAGGGTTCGAGTAGGGATAGTTTTAAAGAGTTTTGTGTGCCCTAAAAATCTGCAACCATCTAAGCAGGCGTTTTAATTTTCACTTGATTGTTAATTAACAATATACGCAACGGCCTGACAGAGCTCAGAATTGCATTAGATCGTTCACCAAAACATTTGAGCAAAAAAATTGCTGTATATATTTCATTCCAGAAAAAGGTCTTTTTTCGTCTAATTTGACTGGGATACACGTTTTTAACAATAAAAATATGTTGCAGTTTTGTACATAGAACAAATCAACAGCACTTATCTAGCACTAAATTCCTACGTTAAACAAAATTTTATGTGATCAATAGTTTTCGATTTTTGGTGTGGTAGTACCAGTTTCACGTGAAGCTGGCATTACTACACGTTTTTGAAAAAAATTACAGGTCACAAATTTGTTTTTGCGGCATTAATTATTAAAAAATTAGCACAAAATTCCTATGATAAAGAGAATTTGATGTGATTAATAGTTTTCGGTTTTTGGTGTGGTAGCGCCAGCTTCACGTGAAGCTGGCATTACTACACATTTTTAAAAAAAATTACTGGGCACAAAATTTTTTTGCGGCATAAATTAGCATAAAATTATTGCATGTTGCCCATATTAATATGACAATGTAGTAATTTCAGCTTCACGCACCTTTAGTAATGATGGATTCCCCGCGGGACTCACACAAACCAGACCTTCACATCATCGATTTTTTTAAAACTTTGGCTACTTATTTAGTTGGTAGAGAAAATGTAGATTGACAAAGGTTTCACTCGAAAGAATTTTTTTTAGTATTTATTGCACTTTTTCTATTTTGGACACTTTTTGAGTCTCGAAAAGACAAATTGCACCAGTTCAATAAAAGCTATAACGCTTAGCTTGGTTTTATTCAAATTAACTGAATCTCGTTTTTTTAGTGTGACTCATCCAATTTTTTTTTTTTTTTTTTTTGAAAAATTTGTTGACTGAGGCTGATTAAAATTGTTCAACGTAGGCTACAGTGCGTATTCAGTTTCGAAAATAATTTTTTTTGCCTTATAAAATGAATCACTCTAAACAACACACAGTTCCTCGAACCATTGGACAGAGTTCTACATTGGTTAGAAAATCTACTTCTCGATTCAGCTGATATTTTAGGCCCGAAAATTGAAAAAAATATCCTCTTATAGTTGTGTTAAAAAGGAAATATTATAAAATTATTCTTTCCTTAAAGTGTATCATAAATGATTATTTCCGATTATTTTCATATAGAGGTTTACTAAATAACGTCAGTACAGAAAAAATGATTCTTATCGAAGTAACAGAGCCTAGGCTCATCAAGTGCCTATTAATTAGTGATAATATCGAAAATCTATAAAATAATTGTAAAACAGGTATAATGGATTATTTTTTGTTTGTAATAGGAAGATTTTAGAAACTTATTTTCGATACATCAAAAAAATTGATAAAAAATAATAAAGATAGTAAAAAAGGACATTCTTAGCAAAAATTAAAGAAAAAGTTTTTAATATTTAATCTAAAAGGATATTTTGAAGTATAAAATAATAAGGTAGAAAGAAAATCAGAGTAGGCATTTTTTGGGAATCGTGTTTTTGAAAAATCGAAATTTTTGTTTCAAAAATATGAAAAATGAGCATGAAGGAACTGTTGGAATCAATTGCCCCTAAAAGTTGGGATGCTCCGAGGTTTTTCACTCTAAAAAAAAAGAAATTCAGTTAATTTGATTAAATCTGGACTAAGCGGTATATTCTTCAGTGAACTGGTGCAATTCGTGTTTTAGAGACTCAAAAAGTGTCCAAAATAGAAAAAGTGCAATAATTTCAAAAAGAAAAAAAATCGAGTGAAGTCTTTGGCAATCTAGATTTTTTCTACCAACCAAATAAGTAGCCAATGTTTAAAATAAGTCGATGATGTAAACGTCTGGTTTATGTGAGTCCGGCGTGGACTCCACCTGATATCAAATCTTGGCTACTTGCAACGCTGACGGATATACCAGCTTCCTGGTGAGCATTCGTTACTGTTGTTATACAAAAAATTGAACGATACTAGTTTACTACCTTGGAAATTAGTTTACCTTGGAAACTAGTTTTGCTCTTGCAATGAAACTCTCTCCCAATCTCATTACCTACTGTTATAGAAAGCTTCAGGAATTGAAAATCAAGAAGACCCTTTATTCTTGTAAAACTTTAGGAAGTAAACATCAAAAAGACTCTCTGGACTCTTTCAAAACTTCAGGAGCTGAAAATCAAAAATACCCTTGACTCTTCGAATGTTTCAGGAACTGAAAATTAAGAAGACCCTTTATTCTTTTAAAACTTTAGGAAGTGAAAGTCTAAAAGACCCTTGACTCTTTTAGAACTTCAGGAACTGAAAATCAAAAACACCCTCGACTCTTTGAAAGCTTCAGGTACTGGAAATCAAAAACATTCTTGACTCTTTGAATGTTTCAGGAACTGAAAACCAATAACACCCTTGACTCTTTGAAAGTTTCAGGAACTGAAAATCAAAAAGACCCTTGACTCTTTCAAAACTTCAGGAACTGTAAATCAATAACACCCTTGACTCTTTGAAAGCTTCAGGTACTGAAAATCAAAAACATTCTTGACTCTTTGAATGTTTCAGGAACTGAAAATCAAAAAGACCCTTGACTCTTTGAGAACTTCAGGAACTGAAAATCAAAAACACCCTTGACTCTTTGAAAGCTTCAGGAACTGAAAATTAAAAAGACCCTTAACTCTTTCAAAACTTCAGGAAATGAAAATCAAAAATACCATTGACTCTTTGAAAGCTTCAGGTACTAAAAATCAAAAACATTCTTGACTCCTTGAATGTTTCAGAAACTGAAAATCAAAAAGACCCTTGACTCTTTCAAAACTTCAGGAACTGAAAATCAATAACACCCTTGACTGTTTGAAAGTTTCAAGAATTGAAAATTAAAAAGACCCTTGACTCTTTCAAAACTTCAGGAACTGAAAATCAATAACACCCTTTGACTCTTTGAAAGCTTCAGGTATTGAAAATCAAACACATTCTTGACTTTTTAAATGTTTCAGGAACTGAAAATCAAAAAGACCCTCGACTCTTTCAAAACTTGAGGAACTGAAAGTCAATAACACCCTTGACTCTTTGAAAGTTTCAGGAACTGAAAATCAAGAAGACCCTTGACTTTAGGAACTGAAAATAAAAAAAAAACCTTTGACTCTTTTAAAAGTTCAGGAACTGAAAATCAAAAACACCCTTGACTCTTTGAAAGTTTCAGGATCTGAAAATTAAAAAGACCCTTGACTCTTTCAAAACTTCAGGAAATGAAAATCAAAAACACCATTGACTCTTGCTGCAGTTGAGCTATTTTCATCTCCGGAAAATATTCTCGTTTCGTTGGTAATTACAGAACTAATTAGATCCCATGAACGACAGAGTTAGAATCCACTCCACCTCGAAACCTTGAATCGAATCGAAGAGGCTCTAAATCAGTTTTACATCTCCGCAAGGTCACCGTTATTTTAGATCTTGAATCGTGCGCGCAACTATAACTCTAATCTCTATCTGTTATGAGAAACGTCTCTCAGGAAACTGGCTACCAGTCGGCTTCCTTAAGAAAATATTAGGAAATAGATTGTGAGTCCCTGTTTCCGGTTAGTGGCCCCAGCATTTGATTTCGATAATCAGGTGATGCGATCTGGTTTTTGGCAGACGAATGAAATTGAAATTGGGTTTTTATATTCAGGACTGCCACACAGTCACCTGAGTCACTTTTAGTCACTTTTTTCCCCAAATCACTTTTTAGTCACCTTTTTAATATAAAGTCACTATAGTCGCTTTTTAAAATGAAAAGATCACTTTAGCCACTTTTGTTTTAATCAATTAAAGCAGAGAACCGAAGGGCTAACCACCAGTGAATTCAGGTCTATACCTATTTCTACATTTTATTGAATTATTTGAATTCACCCTGAATTCTTTGGAATTCCCGTGAAATCTGCTGAAATTCAATCTTTTTTGGATTTTCATTTTTTTTAAATTCTCCTTGAAAACTTTTAAATACAGATTAAATTCTTATGGTTTTCATCTAATTCTCTTGAATTCCCTTGAATTCTTCTAAATTCCCTCTAAGTTTACTAAAATCAATGGAATATTTTGGAATTAACATTTTTTTCAATTCATCTGGAATTCACTCTTGAATTTTAGACGCTACATCAAATTCTTTTGAATTTCCTTGAACTCTTCTAAATGTACTCCAAATTTAATGAATTCAATGAATTTTCAAAATAGTTTTGAATTGTTTTCTGTTCATCTTGAATTTTTATGAATTTTATCGAATTATCATTTCCTTCAATTTCTCTAAATTCACTAATTCTGCTCACTCCCATTTACCTGATTTCAGTGGATTTTTTTTAAATTTCAAAAAATTTGTTCTATTCACTTTAATTATTCTAAATTCACCCTGAATTCTTTTTAATTAATCTTGAATTCTTATGAATTTCATCGAATTCTCTGGAATTTCCTTGAATTCTTCAATTTTACTGAAATGAATGAAATATTTTGGATTTTTTTCAATTCACTTGAATCTTTTTTAATTCACTTTGAATTTTGATCAATTTCATTGAATTTTTATTTGCCTTAAATTTTTTTAAATTCACTCATCTTTTATTTAATTCATTCTTTTTTATTTTATTTTTTTTTATTCTCTTTTCAATGCACTTAAATTCTGTTGAATTTACCCTGAATGCTGTTCGCTCCCATTTTATTCAAATCGATGGACATTTTTTGAGTTTCCATTCTATTCAATTCGATGGAAATTTTTTGAGTTATAAAATTTTGTTCAATTTTCTCAAATTATTATGAATTTCGCCAAAGTCTCTTAAATTTCCTTGAATTCTTCTAAATTTATCCCAGTTTTACTGAAATCAAAGAATTTTTTTAACTTTTCTTTTCAATTTATTTGAGTCCTTTTGAATTTAATTTGAATTGTTTTGAATTCATTCTAAATTTTTATCAATTTCCTTAAATTATTTTAAATCCACCCTGCATTTTTTAAAATTAATCTTGAATTCTTATGCATTTCATCGAATTCTATGGAATCCCCTTGAATTCTTCTAAATTCGCTTTAATTTTCCGAAAATCAATGAAATATTTTGGATTTTTTTTCAATTCATTTGGAATCCAGCCAGAATTCTTATTAGTTTACAATGAATTCTTTCAAATATTTTTGAATTTTTGCGAATTCCCTCCAAGTTTAATGAATTTAATGAATTTAAAAATATTTTTTTATTGTTTTTAGTTCACTTGCATTTTTTAAAATCCACCTTGAATTTTTATTAATTTTATTGAAATCTTCTCATTTCCCTCAAGTTCTTCTAAATTCCCTCGAATTTTCTTTACAGAGTTTCTGCAGGTCAGAGGTCACTAAAGGCGTTTAAGATAAATTTAGAAAGAAACATTTTTTTGCATTACCATGATTGATCTTTTAGATTTAAGGTTGTTTTTATACGTGAAAGAAAAATTTATGACGCTCAGGAAAAATTGAGAATAAGTCAGGGAAAAGTCAGAGAATTTCGAGTTTGGGATTTTGTACAACTCTGATTTGAGTCATTGGTTTTTTTTTAGTTCATTTAAATTTTTTTTAATTTGCCCTGAATTCTGTTCACTCCTATTTCTCTTTATTTCGATGGAAACTTTTTCAATTTTTAAATTTTTGTTAAATTCGTCTAAATTCACTCCAATTTTACTGAAATCAATAGAATGTTTTGAATTTAGCTTGAATTATTTTGAATTAATTCTGAATTCTTAGGAATTTATCCTGAACTCCTTAAAATTCACCTGGAATTCTTATGAATTTCATCGAATTCTTCTGAATCCAAAAGAACATCAAGTCACATTATTAATGCACATTAGTCACTTTTAGTCAATTTTAGTCACTTTTTGGGTTAAAAATTAGTCACTTTTGTCACTTTTTTCACTTTTTTCACTTTTTTCATGTAAATTGAGCTATGGGAGCCCTATCTATATCTGTCGGTGATGATTAGTAAACAAAGTTGGATTCATAGGTATGAAGATTGGTATTTTTCAGATCAACTTTTTTAGACTGACACACAATCCTTTGGTTATTAATCACAACCGCAGTTCTTCACACAACACTACTTTCGCTCTTTTAACAAACACCTAGTGGTAAAAATAGATGAGGAGCTAATTTATCAACACTGGTTTCAAGACGTGTCTTGACTCTTGAGTTTAAAATATGGGATATCTCAACTAGACGTTGCAAAATACAATATCGTGTAATACTCGAAAAGATTAGAATTTCTGCTTAGTAGTAAGCATATTTCTGATTAGATTACGCTTGAATGTTTTCTTTTTCGATGTTGTTTATCGGTACTGGATCGAATGAAATTTTCTCACTAATTGTTTTGACGAGATTGCTTGAGTACATTCTTAGAAATTTCTCTCCTTTATTTCTTAAAGATCGAAATTGAATCTACATTTTCTTATGAAAATTTTTCGTGTACTTGAAAAGAACACCTAAAAAGTTCACAAATAAAAAATAGACTTCGAAACTATACACTTTTACGGCTCATTAGAGACAAATGTACAACAAAAAGAAAAACGAGGGAAAAAAAAGAGTAAACCAAACCAACCTCTCATTTCTCATTTTCTCCGTCTTTTTTATACTACTGGGAACCAACTTGTTTCGAAGCCAATTCAGACTTCCTCATCAGGGGTAATTTATCGAAAAACTACAGTTATAAGTAATGAAACCTGTATTATTTAAATTCAAATATTACCTGAAAATAAAATTGAAGAAATTAATATCAAATGTTGTTTGGTTAATTTTTCATTTTATTATTAATTATTTTGGAATTTTTGGTGATCAAATTGGCTTTAGGGTCCATTAATTGAATACAATTTAAATTGCTTCAGACGTTTCGGCACACGATACTGGCCCTCTTCAGTGAATTTTATTTCTGAAAAAAAGTACAAGTAGGGGTGCTTGTAATATTAAATATGTCTACAAAATTATTACTTTGGTAAATTTAGTTCTTAGGTTGACTTTGGTAGGACAATAATCAT
>JAUMHM010044281.1:0-15356 GCA_032362435.1 Melikaiella ostensackeni
ACTATTTATTTGTATATATTATACGGTGAGCGCAGAAAATCGAGCGAAAAGCGCGAATATTATGATGAGAATGTATTTCTTACGGCCGAAAGAGCCTTAAGTAAATAAATTTCCTTTCTCATTTGAAATCAAAAACAAATTTAGTAATTCGTACATGAAGAACATATAACACCCAGTGCGAAGCGTGACGACCGAATCGAGCGCCCTAGACGCGCTCAAACTTTTGGGCTCTTTTTTGGTTGAATTCAACTGGAAGAAAATTCGTTAATTTGTGTTGAATATCAATTTTACAAGCTGGAAATTTAACGATTCCATTTTCGGTTCAAACCTTATCTTTTTTAGTTGAAAATTCAACTATTCGGTTGAAAATTAACATTCTCGTTGAAAATTAAACTTTTCCGGTTTAAAAGTCAACTGTTTTCTAAAACATCCGACTTTCTAGCTTGAAAACTAAACTCTTTTGTTGAAAATTCGTCTTTTTGGGTAAAAAATTAGTCTTCTTTGTTGAAAATTCATCTATTTGGTTGAGGATTGAACTATTTTGTTAAAAATTGGTTTTTTTTTTTGTTGAAAAGTAATTTTTGAAACTGAAAATTTAACTGTCGCTTTTTTTGGTTAAAAAATTATATTTTTTATTTGAAAATTCAACTATGTTGTTGAAAATGCAATAAATTTCGACTTAAAATTTTAGGAATTTAAAGCGTTTCGTAAACTAAACCCACTAAAAACGCGAAAAAATTCAGAATAAACGTGAAATTCGTGTTTATCCAACGGCTACGTTACTTTCGGGGTGGGGGTAAGGACTAAACTACGGGTTTCAAGGAGGGGTGAGGGGGGGGGGGGGGGGGGGTCAAAAATATTCCAAAATTGGTAACGTAGTTTATGGACGTCCCATAAAGTTAGCCCAGTTTTTTTGTGAACTTTAGTTTACAGATTTAACATTTCTAAATAAATCGCATAATAAATGCTGTTATTTGCATAATGCATAATCTTAAGAAATATAAAATAGTATCTCATCTTCAGTCTATTCATCATTACTCGCAACATATATTTACTAACACCTCACTTTATGAACCTCTTAGTAAAAAACACCCAAAAAGTTCACAAATCAAAAATAGACTTCGAAACTACCCACTTTTTCGACTCATTAGAAACAAATGTACAATGAATGTACAACAAAAAGAAAATAGAGGGAGAAGAAAGAAAGAGTCAACCATACCAACCTTTCACTCTTTCTTTTCTTCGTCTTTTTTATACTACTGGGGACCAGCATGTTTCGAAGCCAATTTAGACTTCCTCATTAGGGGTAATTTATAGGAAAACTACAGTGATAAATAATGAAACTTATATTAATTAAATTCAAATATTATTTGAAAATAAAAATAAAGAATTTGATATCAAATGTTGTTTGGTCAAAAATTTGTTCAGTAGCCGTTACAAAATTTTTTTATAAAAGTTGGACATAAAGGCTTTTCGGTAACTTTTAATATTTATTTCGAGAACCTCTATAATGTGAATTGTAACGATTACCGAAGTCGAAGCGGACGCGCTTCGATGCACTTCAACTTTGGTAATCGTTACAGTCCAGAATATAGAGGTTCTCGAAATAAACATTAAAAGTTACCAAAAAACCTTTATGTCCGACTTTTACAAAACTTTTTGTTACGTCTACTGAACACTTTTTCTCCGTGTATTTTTTTGTACTAAAATTCACAACACCGAAATGTTCTGTGTATCTTTGCATGGCAAAATTTGTTAACCAAACTCAAAATAGATTTTTTTAATTTATTGGTAGTCTCATTGAAAGTTTCTTTATTTCTGTTATTGTTCAGGTCAAAATATACTTTCTTGTTAAGGGCATGTCTAACAGAAGTCACGTGATCAAGCCAGTCTTGGGATCGATATTTTTGCCCCCATATTTAAAATTTGAAGTAAAAAAAATGCGAAAAAAATTTGGAAAAATATTAGGAAATCTGAAAGAACAGTATGTGACAAGGCGGAGAGTTGGGCGATGAAAAAAATGATCATTAAAATAATAAATATCCACCGAATCATTTGGTCATTATGGCGGATAAGCACAGTGTCGGTAAAGAGGAGACTTGCGTATTTCGTAATTTGCTTTATGTAGTAGACCTAGGAATGTCCATGCCAATAAGAAGATCAAACTCCTGTATAATTGACTTGTCTAAAAACAAGCACGCTTTTGTGTATTGAGGTTTTTGAATTACAATATAAATCACTAAACATAAGAGCCCAGCTTTAGGGGGGATAAAATGAATTTAAAAAGTCGAGTCTTTAAGCAATATTTCATTTTCTGTCCCAGGCCCGCAAGACTCCAATGTTTTGCAGTATTTGCAGGTGATATTATAAAATTTCTGCATTTCCATGGCCACCAAATGAGCCAGTTTACAGATTATCAACCATAAGCAGTAAAATTCCTGCATTTGAAAACAAAAAATCTTTTTTTAAGCGAGATTTTCTCACTGCTTGATTTTTCGTCTCAGGCTCTCAATAACGAAATCTCTTCCTGTAGTTTAAATTCTAATACTAAAGTGTCTGAATTTTCAGGACCTCAAAAAAAATTAGTTCACTAAATATAAACCGCTAAATATGAGAGCCCTGTCTTGGGGGGGGGGGACAAACATCAATTTAAAAAGTCAACTTTTAAGACATTATTCGATTTTCTGTCACAACACCGCAAGACTTCAATGTTTTGCAGTATTTGCAGGTGATATTATAAATTTTTTGCATTTGCATGGCCTCTGCACGAACTTGTTCATAGATTATAAACCATAATTAGTAAAATTCCTGCCTTTGTTAACAAAAAACCTTTTTTTAAAGTGAGTTTTTACCAACCATTTGATTTTCTGTTCCAAACTCCCAAGAACGAAATCTCTTGCTGTAGTTTAAAGTCAAATGGTAAAGTGTCTGAATTTTTAGGCCCTTAAAATGAACAGTTTTACAGAATATAACCCAGTAACATAAGATCCCTGCTTTGGGGGGAAAAAATCAGTTTAAAAAGTTGACTTTTTAGGCAATATTCGATTGCCTGCCATTACCTCTCCGAACCGAAATCTCTAGCGTTAATTTCAACCGAAATAGTAAGATTTCTGACATTTTGGGACCTCAAATCGAACTAGTTTGCACAATATAAACCACTAAACACAAGAGCCCTGCTTTAGGGGGTACTAACATCAATTTAAAAAGTCTACTTTTTAGACATTATTCGATTTTCTGTCACAGCCCCGCAAGACCCCAATCTTTAGCAGTATTTACAGGTGATATTATAAACTTTCTGCATTTTCATGGCCTCCAAATGAATCAGTTTATAGATTATATACCATTGCAAGTAAAATTTTTGCCTTTGGGAACAAAAAACCTTTTTGAAATCGAGTTTTTACCCACTATTTGATTTTTCGTTGCAGCCTCTCAAGATTGAAATCTCTTGCAGTAGATTCAAGTGAAATGATAAAAGTGTCTGGATTTTCAGGTCCTAAAAATAAACTAATCTACAGAATATGAACCACTTAACATAAGAGCCCTGCTTTGGGAGGAAAAAATCAATCTAAAAAGTCAAGTTTTTAAGCATCATTTCGCTTAACGTCAAAATAACAACAAAATCTATTTCTAGTACCTATGAAGAATCAAAAAATCAAAAAAATTTATAATATCACCTGCAAATACTGCAAAAGATTGGGGCCTTGCGGGTCTGTGACAGAAAATCGAATAATGCCTAAAGAGATGAAGTTCAATTATCATGCCATATAGAGGAAATGGCTCGAATATGGCAGACCAACTCCTTTTCGATGGATTGCCGGGACTCTATGAACCGAATTCAAATGAATAATAAGTCATTCGAAAGGTCATTGAATAACCTTTCGAATAGTATGGCTGATTTTTTCACATCACCAGCGATTCCTTTTTAAATAAAGATTTCCCAAAAAACGAGGTTTTTGAAAATCAAAAAAGGGTGGCTCGTATATGGCACACCTAGAAAAAAATCCAAATACACGAAAAAGAAGCAAGTTGACCATATGGAAATATTCATTAACATAATTTTGAAAAATACAATGTGCAGCGAACTTATTGACAATAGTCGCATATCCATAGGGCCGATAGTGCTCCAGCGCAACCACTGTGGGTCCATTCGTCGCAGGTAGTGTACCCTATCCAAGATTCCTCCTCTGGCAAAGTGTAGGATACATCGCAGAAAATAAATTGATTTGAGTTGTTTAAACCTGATTTGCAGTAGCGTTTTATCGTAAAAAAATGAATAAAAGTCTACCATATTTGAGCCACTCTTGGTGTGCCATATTCGAGCCACTACCTACAAAATATTCATGTCTAAAAAGCATAACCCCTAGAAAGAAGCGTCTCCATATCTCCCTACTAATTCTACTGTACTACTACAAGCAACATTTATTAACGAAACTCCATTCACAAGATAATAAATGGACATTTAAGGCGTACCCGGAATGAACTCGAGGATGACTGTTTATATATTTTTTAATCTCACGCTTCCAATAATCAGGGGCGCCGGTACATGTCTGAAGGGTATGTTGAGTAACTGAGTCGCGATGGTGGGGCGGGGGTTCTCCAGTAGAACTGGTAGGTGCATTTCATCTGAATATTTTTTACAAATCGTCTAGCGTAGTTTACGGTAAATAACACAGACACTAAAAAAATTGTGTATTTGTTTAAAATTTCGTTTTATTATTGAATGTCTCTTATCATAAATGTAAGTACAATTACTTATTCATCGGTAGTCATGGCAAACACATTCGTACGCTTGGAATTTTTTTGAACAAATTCATCGATCAGTCGTTCATTTTCAATTTTGTCGGCTAGTATAAGCTAGCCACAGCCTCTATGAGTTTGAGTGTGCGAGTAGAAAAGTTCCTCCGATTTAGCATGTTGAATTCAACATGCCAAAAATTTGGCCTGTACCAAGCTCAACATACTCAACATGCCAAATATTCACAAAATAAAAAAAAAAAATGTTTGCATCTATGTATGTGCAATTTAGATTTTATTTGCATACATTTTCAGTCTATGATACGACGTTATTTCGTTACATTCCTTTTATTTTTTTCTTATAATAATAATTTTTATAATTCAGAAGAAAGCAAATCTACATTACGAACTGCGATAGTTCCCAACACGAAAACTAAAATTGGTTAATTTATGAAAAAAATGTTGCTAATTGCAAACAATTAGGACCATAGAAATGTCCCTTATTGCCGTTCATTTTATTCCACCAAATTTTTACTCGATATCTCATTTCGTGTGGACATATGTTGTTCTACAATAAATACCGATATTTCAATATTTGTTTCTAATTTCTTGGAAAGAAATTTTTTTCTAAATCTATTCTCACATTACGAGTGCAAACGTAGTTAATTGTTTTCTTTTGCGTTTCTTAAAGTTTCAGAGACACATCTTATTTACAGAAAAAGTGTTTGAATCCAAAATAAATTTTGATCACCTGCTAATGCTGAGGAAAAGTAACTCAAGCAATCTGCAGTACCGACGCGACGGCCTGCATAACGGAAGTTCACAATGACAGCAAAGCGGGAAGCACATACTTTTGCATATCGCATAATGCATAACGCATAAGCTTCTCAACCAATCACAGTCCTCGATTTGATGCATGCGAGAATCACCATGCATCAAATGGAGGACTGTGATTAGTCGAGAAGCTTATGCGTTATGCATTATGCGCTATGCAAAAGTGTGTGCACTGACATGGGGATTCTAACCGATCCTAACCGCAAAAAAACTCGGTTGCGAGAATGGAATGTTATTTACTGTATCTACAGCACGGTCGGTAATTCTCCAAATTTAGTTTTTCATTTAGAAAATGGTTTTCGACTGCTAATAATTAGGACTATAAAAATGTTCCTTAGTGCTGTTTATATCACTCCCCAAATTTTCAACTCGATATCTCATTTCGTGTGGATATAAGTTGTTAAAAAAAAATTTGACGTTGCTCCAGTTTTAATTTCTTTGAGGATTTTTTTTTCCAAATTGTCACCCAACTGATGTATACAAACGTAGCTCACTGTTTCTTTATGCATTTCCGAAAGTTTCAGAGCGATATTTTACTTGCAGAAAGTGTAAATTGTTCCAAAAATAAAAATTAATATTCGAGCATTAATTTGGTCACGTGACACACGTTAGACATGCCCTTAATATCAAATAACTTTTTTGGACAAACCCATGAATCTTGCACTTTATCACTAAATCTTTTTGTAATGCATCTAATCTTAGTTTTTTAGTAATTGTGTGAAATTCTTCAATATCTTTCACCTGTCCTCCAATCACATCCATCACATTCCTCCAATTTTCATCAATTTTTCTGAAATCCATAATACCAAAAACAGAAAAATTAGAATAGATAACAAATTAACTTCCTGCGTAGAAAATCCAAAAATTGTAATCCAATGTTTTATAACAATTCACCACAAGACTAATTGAACAAACATTTCAATTATTCAAGAACACAAAATAATCAAAACATTTTATCATCAATAAGATTTAATTATTAATATATAAAATTTTGTTAATTTTTTAAAACATAGAGACAGTAATCCACTTTTTAAATAAAAATTTTAATTTATGAGAAACAGATTCTTCACATCAAAAATTCTTTTCGATTTTAACCGTGAAAAACTTCAGAGATACGAAGTGCAGTGTTCCAAATCTCGCCGCAAACTGACGTTGACTGTCAACAAGAGACCTCAGAGAAAATCTCATATTTTGGGAACTCGTTTCAAACCTCTTGTAGGAGAGGAGAAACAGTCGCTTTTTAGCGAATGTATCATCCAGCCTACCCCTCGTAAAAACCAAATGTTCGAAGAATGTCAACAGATTTCATGAAAATTATTCAGAAAGTTTTAGCCCCAAATATCAAAATTCATAAATTAGTCCAAAGACACAATAATGAGATAGAAAAATATTTTTACCTTCAAATATGAAATTCATAAGGATATCGACAATAAAAAACAAAAACCTAGTCTAAAAAATTATGAATGCAGTGCTCAATAGTCATAATAAAAGAATGCATATATTTATATATGGCATCTTCCTCTGAGTACCATTTTTTATAGGTAACGAGTGTATCATTTCTTTCATCTCAAGGTATGCAAATACTTTTTGGCAAACTTATTTTCACGAGTAGATAAGTACCAGGATTACATTTTAATTGTATTAATTATTAAACTTCAATTTATGTACATCTTTCTGGCAACTTTATTTTATTCATAATAAGTACCAGGATGATATTTCAATTATACTAAGAGTATATTTAAAAAACAAATGTATAGTGGGCTGAAAAATATATCAAATAAATTTAAAACCAAGAACATCTGTAAAAATCATAAGATTATAAAAAAATCAACATAAAAATCTATAAAAAATGATTGATAAAGTACTCAATGGTACATAATAACAGAATGCACATATTATGCATATGGCATCTTCCTATGAGTACCATTTTTCATAGGTGACGAGGGTATCATTTCTTATAACTTAATGTATGTAAAACCTTTTGTCAACCTTATTTTTTGATAAGTTCCAGATTGAAATTTTATTTAATTATAACATTGAAAGAACCTGAAAAAATCATTACAAGATTTATGTAAACAGAACATGTGAAATGAAGGAAATAGATTATAGTGCCAACATTGAATAGACTTTTGAGGCTGCGTGTGCATTTCAGCATTTGCACGTGTAGTCGTATGTTTGTTTGCTGTATGCATGTTCTTTTTCATCCAAACGAAAGTGCAGTTGACACTCTTGTCCAGATCTCCCGAGTTTTCCAAGGTCATCTCGGATTTTTCTCTATTCTGTAGCCTCTTCCGACTTCCTTCTTTTGTTACACCCCCAAAATATGCATAAGTTAAACTCCTAGATTTCGGAATAATGGTCAGGTTATTATGAAAAAATTACGTTTAATTGTATGTGTAATTGTATATTTTCCTCCCATTTTACGGGAGTTTGAAATATTTTTGCGTTAAAATTACACTATTGTAAGGTTAAAAGCGCAATATTTACATTAATGATTGCATACTCGATAGGGTGGATCAAAAAACAATTGTTTAATTAAAATATTAAACTAAAAAACCTGTTTATATTCTGTACGAAACTCTCATTCTCGTAAGGTTGCCACATCCAGAGTGTGTGGCAATATATTTTTTCTTAGACACACATAAACTAAAAGAATGTATGATGTTTATGACACGTTCACTCTACAGCTATACTAAATTGCGAAAAGTAAAAACACAAGGTTGAATGTGCGCCTAGATTATTATTAGCCTAAGTTAGAATTTCACGAGTATATAATTTTAACATGATGAATAATTATTTTGACCTAATTTTCCAGTTAATATTTTGAATTTTACAACAAAAACTTTTGACAAACTTCACACTGCTTTGAAAGCGGAGAAATGACAGATAATTATGCCGTGAACAGAATGGGTATTAATGTTGCTATATTCACACAATCGCAGGTGCACTGTGGGTACTTTTGACGCACAATAACCATTCTTATTTTATGGTGATGAACATAGCCACATCTTTTTTCGGCGAAGCTGGTAAAATAGTTATTATGAGTGTTTGAAATATTTTTATTTCTTTTACTTTGTTTTTCTAAAAAATTTTCAAGAATTAACTTCGTTCAGGGTAATACGGTCCTCCAATTAAAGTACATCACTGTAAAGGTAATTGCTCTTGAAATGAGTGGCATCAATGTGAATTAAGGCACTTCTAGATAGGTCAATTTAAACAAGCGTATTCGGAACCATAAGACTGTAACATAAAATCGATTTCTGAGATTAACTTAATTAATATTGCATTTCAATTTAAAAGAAGTACTTAAAAGATTTTTATAAAACTTTCTAAGATTATAAAATAAAACGGTGTTAGAACTACCGTCAACCGGAGTAAATATGGATCGACGTTTATGCTCTATAACTTTGTGAATTTTTTTTTGTAATAAGACTTTCTGTACGTTTTATAAGAACTTTTTTTAGGATATGCAGTAAAATCCCATTAGGAAACAAAACTTTTGTACGGGGTAGATCGTTGATCCATACACTGTTAAAAAATGTTTGCGATTTTATAACAGTTTCACGAAACGAGTGTAAGGCAAAATTCCAATACCGGTATTGGAAGGTGAAATTACAATACGTTTATTGTAATCTCGAAGTATATGCGCCGGTTACCCCACAAGTATTGCAATTTCACTCTACAATATTTGTCATCCGAATTTAACGCTTCTTTTTTATGAAACCTAATAAAATTTCGCATCGAACTGTCATGGCAGATTTTTGAAAAGAGGGTTTGACTTTTGAAATGTCCTGGTTTTCAAAAAATACTTGGATTAATTAAAAATTACTTAAAAAACATGAAGCCACATCAAAAAAAGACGTCAAAAAGCAACGCAAATGTTTTAAAATGTATTGAATTTGTTATAAACAAATAAGTGAATAAAAGTGGTTTCGAGGGGACTGGCAGTGATTCGTCACTTAACTCGCACTAAATTTGAGCAATTTATGGACAAATAGAGTTTTCTAGTTGAATTAATGAATGTTCTTAAATAATTTCTCATTTTATGAGCAAGTTTTATAAGCAGTTATCCATATCAGGTATTTATGATGGAATAAATAAAGTTTTTTTCTACGAAATCGATCATATATTACCTGAAAACTAAACTTAAGTATCATATTTGGTCATTCAATAAAAATGAATCATTGTTTGAACAATCTTAATTGACAAATGCAATAGTTGGCTATTTTTGGACGTACAAACTTAGTTCTTTTGACGCAATCGACTGTAAATAACTCAATTCTAAATTTTTAAGGAAATATCGTTAACAATAAATAATTTTCATTGTAAACAATAATTGTTTCAACATATTGTTATCACTTTATGCATTTATAAATGAAATTCCACTTTTTTCGCGGACTTAACAGCCAGTTATTCAGCAATGACTTCTTGCTATGAATTGCTAACATTTGATAATTTTTTTAGCAAACTTCATCAACGAATGCTTTATATGGCTACTTTTCAGCATTTTAACTTCGTTCTTCTAGCATAATCAACTGTTAATAACAAATTTTAAAACTTTTTTTAGATACTTCGACAACGATCCACTATTTTTATTGTTATTTAGAATTTAATATTATATTAATTATATTATTATATATATATATATATATATATTATATTATGTTATATTATATTATATACATGGTATATAATATAAGATTTGAGCAAGTATTATACATGTGGAGATATTATTATGAAGAACAAACCAATTCTAATAAAACACTTTTTGTTTTACTAATATCATCGAAACTGCATGTGATAAATTTACATACCGAAAAAAATGAATATTGGCACCACAGGCGCAAGAAAAATGCAATTTTTGGTTTACAGATTACATTAGCCGAGAAAAATTTATTTATAACATTGTTAATAAAAATAGTATATCGTTATTAATGTGTCTAAAAAAGTTTAAAAGTTTGTTATGAACAGTTGATGACGCTAAAAGAACAAAGTTTAAATGCTGAGAAACAGCCAAATAATGCATTTGTTAATTAAGTTTGTTAAAAAAATTATCAAATGTTAGCAATTCATAAGAGGAAGACATTGCTAAATAACTGGCTGTTAAATCCGTGAAAAAAAGTGGAATTTTATTTATAAATACATAACATGATAAAAATTTGTTTGAACAATTCTTGTTTACAATAGAAATTATTTATTGCCATCGAAATGTCCTTAAAAATTTAGAAGTTAGTCATTTGTAGTTGAATGCGTCGAAAGAACCAAGTTTGTACTTCAAAAAATAACCAAATAGTGCATTTGTTAATTAAGATTGTTTAAACAATTATTCATTTTTATTACATGATCTGATGATATATGATCGATTTCGTAGAAAAAACTTCATTTATTCCATCATAAATACCTGATATGGATTATTGTTTATAAAACTTGCTTATATAATAAGAAATTATTCATGAACTTTTATGAATTCAAGTAAAAAACTCTTTTTGTCCATAAGTTGTTCAAATTTAGTGCGAATTAACTGATGAATCGCTGCCAATCCCCGCGAAACCATTTTCATTCATTTATTTGCTTATAACAAATTCAATAATTTTTTTAACATTTGCGTTGCTATTGGCCTTTTCTTGGATGTTGCTTCATGTTTTCTAGATATTTTTGAATGAATTCAAGTATACTTTATTGAAATATTTTTAGAAAAAATGTCTTATTCAAAGAAAATATCGGAAATGATAATTACCTATAACCTTTAAAGCATGGTAAAATGTGAGCAAACTAATATTTCATATCGATTTCTGTTTCACTATTTGGTATGCCAAAAGCCACAGGCGCCTATCCTCATTTGCTTTGCGCCTTTAATAGTTTAATGGTACAAATTATATCTCTTACTTCAGGATTTGAGCATAACTTCTTACCTGCGCTTTTGGATCATACTTTGTGTATTGTTATGTTTGCTTCTATATTGCTGTATTTAATCTTCTTAGAAAATTAAATTTGTATATGGACCGAGTTTATATCTCTAGTTCTAGGATGTTGAACAATTTTCGGAGAAACTAATTATCAAGCAAATCTTAATCTGATAAGTGTTTGTCCTTTGAAATTCGGCGCCCTAAGCCCGGGTTTCCTGGGCTTGTTGGATAATCCGCCTCTGACCACCGTGATCCATAATTATCCCAGTTGACAGTGTATGGCTTTTTGAAATCTACAAATTAAACAAATACCTTAAGTGTTCCATTTTGATCAGTTTCGATGACAAGTGGTCTGCGTCTAATTTCCGGGCAGTTTTCCAGCCAACACTAGTGTTCTAAAGAGTTTAAGTGCTCGGAGAAATTCTCACGGGCATTAGAATATGTTCGATAAAATGCTCGAACTTTATGTGCTTTGAGAATTTAAAGAGAATTTATGAGCATTTTGAATTAGGATTTAAAAAAACGTATCTTCTATTTTTATTAATTTTCATAGTAAGAATGTCTTGCTGTTTACCTTTTACGTTCTATTTCAAATTTTAATCGATTAGATAGCTAAATTTATTTAAAAATACTCAAACACAGGCATCACAGGCATCGCAGAGAGTATATATAATAACAACATAACCTGAAGCTTCAGTTTCAGGTTAGCCCTGAAGAAGTGAACTGCAATGTTCACGAAACGTCGGCAAGATTCGTAGTTTTGCACACGATTGAAACCCGAAACATCTCCTTTTCACTATAATGAATCATCGTGAAAGCACTAAATCAATTATCAATTACATAATTTAAATTTCGCGGGCAAATGTATCGCCTCAAATTAGAAAGGGCGCTGAATTCAAATTATGAAAAAAGTCAAATAGAAAACATATTTTTTGCATCAAACAATTAATAATTTAGAACAAGTATATATGTTTTATTCTCAAATGCCCTATAAATGCTCTGTTCGAGCAAAAATGCTGAGCATGTTCTCGACAGCATTTGCTCAACATAAATTCTTGAGCATTTAAGAACTCTAGTAATCGGCCGTGTTTACTTATTTATATGATTAAATTTTTTTTTTATATTAAAACAATCATCTTACTAAATTTCACAGCACTCATAACAGCAGGAAATATGTTTATTTTTCGTCCATTGACATTAGAACGAAGTTTTTACTCGCGGCCAGGTATACGGGTAGTAAATTTTTCATTGAAACTAAAGTAGGTGCTATTCTAAAAATATTTAAATTAATTATTTAACGCAGCTAAAATAGTTGAAAATACTTTATTTATTTTTTTAATGGTTAAGTTCATACTCTGGTATCAAGAGACATTTCTTCTTACTAGCAGCCGATTGAGTATAAAAATTATCTGGGAAATCTCCCTTTCGCCTGTAAGAATGTTTTTTTCGTCTACAAAATTATCTCTGACAAATCCAATAGCATTACAACAAATATTTGATGTCTTGCATTAATTCAATATTTTGTATTTAAAGATTTGAAAGTGTAGAAGACAGCACAAACATTTATAATAAAATTATCCAGTGATTAACAAACTACTAGTTAATATTCTATTTCATAGATTATGAAGTCTTACAGATGTTATATCATGATTTCTTATTCTTCAATCGATCCGTATATCGTATATCTCGTATATCGTTCGATATACGAGACTACCTCGGTATCATATCGGAAAATCTCGTGTGATTATAGTATCGGAAAAGTGAGATCTCGGGATTTTTTCTTACTACCTAACGACGGTAGAAAGGGAAATAGAAAGGGAAATGTGAGGGAAGTGAGGTTCAAAGATTCTTTCTCGCTCGTTAACATTTTTTTGAGAATATGCAAAAAACATGTTTTTTAAATTTTTGATCTGATTGCACGTTTATTTTAAAAAAGGAGCACTTGCCCAACTGGAAATTTCTTCGGTTTCAAACAAAGAAACATGCCATTGCCGTATTTCCCATGTATTTTTGTCCACCTTCTTATTTTTAAACTAAATAAAATATCACGTTGACATTTTGGAAAATGATATATATATATATATATACTTATTGAAGTTCGTATTTTCATCGGAAAAAGAAGTTTCCTTTTAGTTTTTAATTCACTCATCGTACAGTCATCGTCCAAGCAAACGAAAGCTCCACTTGTCTATAATAAAGTTGTATCTACATGGAGATTCTGATATCGTAAAACGGGAACGTTTTGCGAATTGGCCAACTGACGAGTTATTTACGCAGTGAGAGAAATGTCTCTAGGCGTTTTAAAAGGTGATTGTCTGATACAAAGCACTTTTCAACCACTGTTGAAAAAAAAACATAAATTCAGGAACACAAGTAACTTGTCTCACTTTTGCAGAAAATGTAATAAACTCACTATTGCTCATAAGTGCACTTCATAATATTCGAAAGTAAAAAAATGTTTCAAGGTTATATTTGAAGGTAAAACTGGCTATACAAGTGCGCAGGCGTGGAGATCTAAAACGTTTTTCACACGAAGTCGTTCGAGTCCACGATTGGCCGATCTGTTACGATATCGTAGTCGCGTAAATGCCGCGAAATTTCGAAGTTCAGCAGAACCTGTAGCAAGATATCACATTTTCTTATACTAACTCTATTGAAAAACTTGACTTTGAAATTAATGTGAAAAACTACGTCAAGAATGACGTAAAAAATGAAGTCAAAAACGACGTCAAAAAACGAAGTTAAAAACGGCGTAAGAAATGACATCACAAATAGGGATAGTTTTTGACGTCACTTTTTACGTGATTTTTTACGTCGTTTTTTGCGTCATTTTTTTATTGAAAAACCCTATCAATCTTCATTCATTTCTTCCGGAAGATTGTAATAAAAACGCAATTGAGTAGCACAAACTTATTATTTATTTTAAAATCTACTGATAATGTTCCTAGATGCGAAAGCTCTTACTTCACAAACAAGTATTATGAAAAAAGAATTTTTCCGAATCCTAATAAATAGAAAGAGGTTCTGAAACACATTCATAAAATATGATAAATAGTTCTAAAAGTTAATAAACAAAAAAGAGTAAATCAATAATGAGTTTGTGCTATACTAAATTGCGTTTTTATTACAATTTCCCGAAAGAAATGAATGAAGATTGATGAGGTTTTTCAATAAAAAAGAAAACGACGTGAAAAATTACGTAAAAAACGACGTCAAAAATCACGTCAAAAGTGACGTCAAAAATCATCTCAACTTGTGATGTGATTTTTAAGCCGTTTTTGACTTTGTTTTTGACGTCGTTTTTTACTTCATTTTTTACGTTATTTTTTACGCAGTTTTTCACCTCAATTTTGACGTCAAGTTTCTCTATAGGGAATTGTTGTAATTTGAAAAGGATAGAATATAAATCTTTGTAATTATATATTGTAATTCTGAAATAAACTGTTTAAAATTAAAAATGTAAATGAGTAAAGAAATATTCAAGATCTAATGTGTACGACCTAATGAAAAGGGCCCAGCTTGACATTTTATTTTAGAAGTTTTAAGCGGTTTTGTGACTTTGGGTAGAAGTTGGAAATTTCGGGTTTTTACGTGGGGGTGATATGGTACAATGGGCTCTGCCTAAGTGCTGTGGTTGTCCTGGAGGTCACCCCACCCGATTTTACAATACAGTGTTCAAAATGCGGGCGTGATACTTTCACCTTTGTTCTATCCTTAGATTCCAATACATATTTTTTTATCTTGTGATAACAAGAAATGTGTCATTTTTAATTGTCCGTCGCTGCTGGGCCTACAATTTATATTGAATCCAATTTTAGGGTGATATTTTTTTTACACAAACAAATTTGCAGCCCCCTTGGAACAAAAAATAAAGAATTTGTG
>JAUMHM010044329.1:0-15354 GCA_032362435.1 Melikaiella ostensackeni
GACGTCTTAGACCTCGCTGCCATAGGGTCGCCGGAGACCTTCTCCCCTTCCCTCCGGGGGTCACCTCCCCAGAAGCGTTTCTGTCCGGGACCCCTGAAGGGCACATAGCACAGCACGCCCCGACAGGGGCCACTTTCTCGTCGTCTCCCCTCCCCCATTACTTAACTTACTTCCCCTTCCGTCACCACACGGGGTTGATAACACACGCCTCATAACTGTGAAATGGGTGACCACATCGTACGATGGAATCACGATGAAGGGCCAGTGAAACCCTAGTGAGCCTTGAGGGCACGGAGTGACCCAAGAATGAAAGCTCTTTGCATTCAAATCTCAAGTGTCTTGGAATTTTTCTGGCACGTGGATATGGCTTCGAGGTTACGAACCAGTGATGGTTTCGCACATCCGAGAGCTCCGTTGACAAGGACAATCATTTTAGCCGAATATTCTCAGTATACTCCCCACAGCTTCCTTATGAGGTCTCGATAACTCTCCCCCTTCTCCAACTCCTTGACTGTCATGTTGGCTTCGGCCGAAGCTGAGAATTCGATCACGAACATAGTTCGTTTTTCTTTGTCAAAGAGTTCGTTGTCAGGCCTCGAGTGTACAATAGAGACCTTTAGTCTGAACTGGTAGTTTCAGTAAATTTTACACAAATCGTTCTCGACAATTGACTTTATCTCTCTGGGAGCGTTCGGCAGGGCAGGGTCGCTACGGTATACTAAGGTGAAAGTCTAGATGATTTAAGGAGAGCAAACGCTAAATCAATGGACAAGGACTGATCTTTTACATTTCCGTGAAAGTTTCCGTGCATTTTCTTGTCGTAGAGCTGTTCGAGGAAGCTGTGGATCTCTGCTTTCTTCACTCGGGCTTTTAGAAGTGAGGCACCTAGATAAAGTAATGCACTTTCCTCACTTCTGATGTTGAAATCCAGGCCAATGGCTCGGCCGCCTGCTCCACGGCTTTGTAAGGAAACGCTCCTTTGCCAATCATCTCGTGGTTCCTGACCATTTTCAGGAGAGGATCTCTTCCATTTGCCACGATGTGAGTTGTACCCAAGATAATTCGGTCATAAAGACACTGGATATTTAGAAATACGTGCTCGCCTTTACGGTGTGGGATGTATAAGCGCAGAACGGACGAGTTGATATGCAAGCTCTTCTGCATATACATGATCATACGTGTGGCGATATCGACGGCCGTGAGCTCGTGCTTTGTCCATGGAATCACCCAAATGAATAGAGTAGAACCAGGATGACAATCATGTTAGTAGCAGATATATTGTTCAATGCCGACAGATTGGAAAACTAGGTCTGTCGTAGGAGACGCTTGTATCTTCTTCGGAGAGCCTCCTTCACTGGTTTTATATTCTGAATGCGACTTTCTGGCACGCCCAGGTTCAGGTATGTTTCTCCAACGCCGAGGTGTCTAATAGCACTCCTGTCCACGAGCTCAGGGTCGTCGTGAGTGCTAGCAAGTAGTCCTCGCTTCAAATGAATCTTGGAACATTTGTCCAATCTAAAGTTCATACCAATTTCTCGTGTGTACCCCTCGACGATCCTTATAGAACCCTTGAGACGCTGTGTTCCAGAAGCATAAACCGCGGAAATCAGGCATCCCGCGATAGAAGATGGCGATTTCACGACAAGGAGAAACATCATCATCCAGGTTCCTCCTAAGCCCGAAGATCTGGCTGAAATGTATGCCGCCATTCCCCACTGGGCAAAAAGACAGGTCATCCAGAGGACGTCGTGAGGACATCCCTAAGACGTCCATGTTAGTCCAATTGATGTCCCAAAGACATATCAGGTCTTAAATGCGTCTTTTGGACATGAAACGTATTTAAGACATAATTTGGACTAACATGGACGTCCTCGGGATGAGAATGTCTGTTTACCCACTGGGTCATGAGGATTTTTCGGAGGAGTCCGAGCGACGCTGCCCTGCCAAACGCTCCCAGATAGATAGAATTAATTGTCGAGAACAACAAGTGCAAAATTAACTGAAACTATAAATTTGATCCAGCAGTCCGTATTGAACATTCGAGACTTGGCATCGTACTCCTTGACTTCGAGAAACGAACTATGTTTGTGATCGAATTCTCGGCTCCGGCCGACAGGAACATCACAGTCAAGGAGATGGAAAAGACGGAGAAGTACTATGTCCTTATAAAAGAGCTGCCACGTGTACACCCAGGATGTTCGGTTAAAATGATTGTGCTTGTCATCGGTGCTCTCGGAGGTGCGAAACCATCGCTGGTTCGATGCAGAGAGCTGCCATTCTTGGGTCGCTCCGTGTCCTAAAGATACACGAGGGTTTCGACAGCCTGTCGTTGTGATTTCGTCGTGCCATGTGGCCACCCATCTCACAGTCGTGAGACATAGCCATAAGTGTGACTTACCGCAGTTCTACTGGGAGCCTGTCATTTTTGGATAGTAGCCGCTTCCAGGGGGATCCTGCGGTGGTTGTTTGACCTAAAACCCTGGGAGTGACTGCCATTCAAAAATAACACAGGCTTCCAGTACAACCGCGGTAAATCACACCTATGGCCACGTCTCACGACCGTGAGATGGGTGACCACAGGGTACGATGGATTCACGATGAATGGCAGGCGAAATCCTCGTGAGTCTTAAGGACACGGAGTGACCCAAAAATGACAGCTATTTGCATCCATCTCGCAAGTGCCTTGGCATTTTTCTGGCACGCGGATATGGCTTCGAGGTTACGAACCAGTGATGGTTTCGCACCTCCGAGAGCAGCAATGACAAGAAAAATCATTTCAGCTCAATATTCTTGGTACACTCCCCGCACCTACACGGCCACGTCTCACGAGCGTGATACACACACACACACACAAATTGCAAGAAACTGAAGTCATGTAAACCCTACGGGGACACATTATAAATAAAGAAGTGAGTTATGTTTGATTTCGAAGGAAAGGGTTTTCCTTGGGGTTCAGACACCTGACAAGGCATCAGCCCGGTTTTATGTTTAAAAATTTCAAATATGCATAGTATATTTCAAATAAGATTTTGAATTTAACCACACATGAAAAATGTTAACTAATTCAATAATTAATTCTAAAAAGTGTAATTTTTGGATATTCTTATATCTAACAGGCTTTTTTTCGTATCCTGACCGGACACTCAATTTTTTACATTGCCCAAAAATTGAATTGAAAATATAATTATTATACTGTTTTAATTCTTCTAGGATTTCGCAAATATAGAATAGTTGTAATTATTATATCGGTAACCAGCACATCTATTTTTTACTATATTTTTCTAAAAGTAATTTCAAGAGCATAAGTCAACACTTTCAAGAAACATTCAGTACTCTTAACTGTGTAAGTACGATAAGGTATGTAACTTGTTGTTATTCTTTTCATTACGAAATATAAGTCGCTTTATGAAATACAAATATTTCGAAATGAAATATTAATTAGATAAATGAGATAACGATGATTATCTAAGAAGAGACCTCGTAACACATTCATTATACTTACACTCATTGTTCACGCAATGAAGATCGCCACTGGTATCCTGCTCTTAGTCGTAGCGAATTTCGTTAATTGTGCAGATGATGGTAAATATAATAATATCATATAATATCTATAATTTTATGTGTACTTAAAATTTGAGTATATTCCTTTTTTCTTTGAAATTGTCGAAATTAAAATTTCTTCATACATCCAATGTAAAGTCACGTCGCACCGCTTTTGAACTTTCTCTTGGAATATCAGTTTTTTTTCGTTGGAATCTCTTGGAATTCTGCCACTTTTTATTGTACACATTTACTTCTATCCGTACAAACAATACCTGTCTTTATTTGCCAAGTTCGCGCCTAATTTCAGTACCAAGCTTGGCCCTACCTTGGGCAACGGTAAATATATGCATACGGATATTTCTGCTTTCAGAGCTTGCTCCATATCGCATCATTAAAGCAGCGACTCCAAGATCAGTTAATATTTACGGAGTTTTTTACTACAGAAAAGTAAATGGTGATTACGAAAAACTAATAGGCGGAGGTTATAATATTGTGGCAAGAAATCAATTTTATGTAATTGGAATATATATAGGTGAAGATATTTATCCAATATACGATTGTAGAAAGCTACAGATTTTTCTAACCTACCCATTATTTCTACATGTTGTGATTCGAATGTTCCCAAATTTGCGTCAATCATATGAAAATTACTTTGTGTCTCTTCGCTTGCATACGCCACCGCGCTTGCCCGATTCTTCACACAATCCAAGACCCACTTAGGGACAAGTCACCATTCAAGATGGGCAACAAAATGGTGAAATTCCAAAATAAAATATCAAGCAATTTAAAATGAAATTACAATGTCCATGTATTCTGCAATTTCTAACACTTTGAATCGGCTTCGGATAAAATACGATCTACTTTGTAATGATAAAATTATATCGATTTGAAGAAATATATGGGTTTGATGCATAAAAGAGCTCATTCACTATCTTCCAAAAATAATACTCTCACCTATGACATGCGCTTTTAATTCTCAATTTTTGTCCAACCATGTAACTCAGGAGGAATTTGATTGAAGCGCTGGAAGTGTTTTGTTACATACATAAAATTCTGTTGTGTTGGTTAAGACATAAGCAAATAATACTTTAAACAAGGTAAGACAATGTGAATACAATGACGTAACATTTTATTGGTATAATAATTATGAATATTCTATAATTACACAATTCTATAAGAGTTAAAAAAATCAATTTTAAATTCAATTTTTACACAATGTGAGAAATGTGGTATCCAATCAGGATGACCCGTAATATTCGATTATTATTTTTTATCCTCTACAAACTAGGACTTCTGCTGGAACTAGGGGTGTGCAGCTCAAGACTTCGTATCAAGTCGAGCTGGCTTTCAACAAAATACATGGGAAAATGCCTTCCAGTGGATTTTACTAATTTTTGAAAAATGTTTGCAATTTTGCTTATTTTTTAGCCACTGATATAAACAAGGGGAGCATAACGTAGAAAATTTTGTTCCTTATCGCAATTCTACATAATAAGATCTTCAATTTGAGCCGTGGCCAAAGGTAGTTGGACTAAAAGAAAAGCTTCCACAGCATAGGAGTTTCAAAAACCAAATTTCCTCATTTCTCTTATTTTTTTTTTTTTAATATCTTCGTAGAAAATAATTTCTCACTGTAAGTGTATTGGGAAATAAGTTTTTATTTTTCAAGGATCACTTTATGAAATAATTAAATCGATAATTGTTTGTTTTATCGATTTCATTATTTCATAAAATGGTCCTTGAAAAATAAAAACTAATCTAAAGCATTGAGAGAGGGGGGAGGGGAGGGGGGACAGAGAGAGAGAGCGAGAGCGAGAGGGGGGGAGATAGAGAGAAGGGGGATGAGAGGGGGAGGGAGAGAGGAGCGTGCAGTGTTGCCTCTCTCTCTTCCTTTCACCCATGCACCCTTAAATTCATTAGAAAAAAAAAACATTAGAAATATAATTTATGAGAAATATTATTCACTACTATTCTCTCTTCTTTTCATTAGTTGAAATTGGAAATTCTGTAAAATTAATTACTTAACTTTTCATTTAACATTTCATTATTTAGTTTTCATCGAGATTTAAGGAAAATGCTGAAGTATTAAGAACTTGTGCAAAATAAATTTTTAATAATTTCCTGTTTTATCCATAATATGTAGAGGTGGGATTATATTGACCCTCAATCGTAAAATTATTTTGGAATTTTTGGTGATCGAATTGGCTTTAGGGTCCAATAATTGAATACAATTTAAATTGCTATACTTTACTTTCTATATTTTGATAATTCAATATACATAAAAAACTGTTCTTCCAGTTTTTATACAATAATATATACGTTTTGAATGTAAATCATAAGTCGAATATAACAGCTATGAAATGATAATATAAATGAGATACCATAACTTTAATAAATAATTCAATTTTAATAAAAGATAGTTCAAATCCTGTGAACAATTACTTGAAAAATAAGGCTATCAAAATCCGAGACTGTTTATTATTTCAAAAATCTTCAATAATAAAAAAAGAGAAAAATCTATTACCTTATTCTTCTGCAATACCTTCTTTTATATGAAGGAACACGGATTTTCGTGTACAGTAATACATTCAAAGTAATATGTATATTAAATTAAATATGTTTTACATAAAAAAGTAATCGAATGAGGTAGTTATCATAAGCATTTCAATGACAACTGTAAACAAATATTTGAGATTGAAATACGATATATAAGGACCATTTCGACTTATATATGTACTCAGCGTGCAATATTCTGCGTAGTGAAGTGCGTTGTCTGAAGAAGTGTTAGGTTAGGTTATTATAAAATTAAGTTTGTGTGCGTGAAAATAAGTGAAAATTACGTTTCTCGTGTGTTAACTGTTATAACCTTGTAATGTAAACAAAAGACTACGTATTTGGTGTCCGCTATGCAAGACGACTTTTTTTATTTGCTTTAGAACAAATTTTGTCCGTGAGGAGATAGGAGGTCAATTTCTACAGTCACAAATTGGAACTAAAATTGTTCTTTAATTTGACTTTGAAAACGGTTTTCAAAGCACCTGTGGCTTTGACGACTACATTCACATTGTGACATTCGTTTACATCTACTAAAAATAATAATTTTAACTTATAGCTCTCTTAGAAAAAATTTATAATCTTCAAAATGACCTAACTTTTTTCAATGTTGATCTAATCGAAAAATATAATTACGATAATTTCTAAATGTATTTAATATCTACTAAAGATTACCTAATCGATTGGAAAAATATTATTTTTATTTATTGTAAATTTTGAAAATGTTGATGATTATATAACTTTTAAAATTTGTATCGCATTTAAAAATATGAAGAAAATAATTTGTAAGTCTTTTTGTCATTTGCTAAAATCATTTACATAAATTTTCGAAACTCTTAGAAAAATGTTGTTTGGAGTTTTGAAAATGCTCTAAATTTTTTAATTTTAGTTGGATTCGTCTGGTTAACGAGCATGACCTTCATTTTGGGATCCTCAAAAAGTGCATCAGAGGCTGTTTCGATTTATTAAATCCTTCAAAAGTTACCGTAGCTACAACATTCAGGTAAACAAACAGACATACAAACAGAGAGACACAGCCATACAAACAGAGAGAAACCGACGCACAATTCCTCATAGATGTATAATTTTCATTATTCACCTCTGACGTCACTTTTTACTCCCTAGGCATGGAAAAAGGCTGAAATCATGCATGTGTCATGAAAATATTATTCTCTACTTATCATTTCATGTTGTCATTGTTTCCCAATTTCAGATTGCACCAGGCAATCATTTTAAAACAATTTTAATTTTCCCTATTTTTGAACAAAAGCAACTTTGAAGCTTTACTAAAAACCACATTTAAAATTGAGTACATACTTATCAAAAAAATACCACAAATTCAAAAATAAGTGAAACAGATAAGACTTAAATTTTACAAGTACGTGACAACAACCTTTACACAATTCATTTTTTATGTTAAAATATTTAAATCTCCAATCGAAAAAATCAATTTTTATCGTTGAAACTTGGCTCTACGTGCCAGAAATTAACTCTTGCATTCTTACGTAATGTAAGAAACGAAAATCTTAAATATCATGGCTTTTGAAATTCATAACACCGGTATTGACCCTACTATAAAAATTTATGTTATCTTCATTAAAATTCTTTATTCAAATCAATTTTTACTGAAGTATGTTTATATGGGTGATTTTCCATATACAGAGCACTTTTTAAATAAGAACATGTTTTCCAACATTTTTTTTCAAAATTGTATTTTATAGTTCAAGTTAGATTTAGTAGCACTGAGAAAAGAGCTTGTAAAAGTATTCACGCTACAAACTCATTTGTAGCACTTCTGGTGCATTTGACATCTTGCATTTTCCGCAATCCTCTTACCGTAAGACTTATTACTGAAGCAAATAAGGAAATGCAATACAATATTCAAGAATAAGAAAGAAAATAACACACAATAATTATTTAATAAAAAAGAAACAGAAAATTGGAATTGATCAAAATAAAAAAACAAAAATTAATAAAAATATCAAAACGTTAAAATACTATATATTACATTTGCTGATTTTAGTATCTCCGCATATAAACTAAAATTATACATCTAAAAATTTTACGTTTCATAATCTTTTTGCAAACATTTTTCGGGAGGATACACGGAAAAGGAATTAGCATTGAATCAAGAAAACGCGTTTTCTTGTCCGTATTTAAAATCGCCATTTACTTGATCCAAGAACATATACTTGGAATCAAGTAAAATTTACTTGACTCAAAGTATATCTTTTTGGATCAAGTGGATTGCGATTTTAAATACGGACAAGAAAATGCGGTTACTTGATTCAGGACTTCTTCTTTCTCTGCGACTCGCCACTTGCACCAACTCTCATTTCCTTCTGGGCATAAATGGTGTTGTGGATTTTCGTTCGTTGAGCACTTGTGGAAATAAGTGGCCCAGATGGCGTCTTTTATACTTGCAGAGGAATCTGGGTTGCGTCGAATCGCCAATCCATAATACAGCGTTAGGCCCGTGATCAATTTGTCTGTCAATTTCCCAGCCCCCTTCCCACCAAGCCCTTTCGTGTCCTTTTTCAGCTTCCTCAGTCGACTCCCTATTCTCTTTTGGACGTGACCCACGCACTCTTTCTTTAACACCGGGCAGTCATCATACGGGTTCAAATCAACGAGAGCCTTATAAGTTTTCGTATCTCCGTCGCCGATATAATTCTTATATTTGACTCCCAGAAGATTTTCGGAGCGCAAAAACATCTCGCGCACGCCGTCCACCTCCATTTTCCCCGCACTTCCGGTGTGATTCGCGGTGCATTGGTCGACATGATTTTCGCTCCATTCTTGGTACTCCGGCGTCCCTTGTTTCGATGCCCAATTGTGACAGGCTTGGCAGTAGGAAGATTTCACGATGACATCTACAATTTTCACGGTGTACTTACCGATGAGCGAGAAGTGGCCGAAAAGCGACGAAAATCCTCGTTTTTTCCAAGATCAATCACCAGAAACGGATAAATGTGTTGGCTCGTTCCCAGCCTCAGAGTTTGCTTCCATTTCTTCGCGTACGGCCTTTCTTTGAATAATTTCGAAGACAGTCTTTGATACGGCGTGCAAATTGTCCATGAAGTTGTAGTACATCGTGTTGCTGAAACAGTTTTTTATGTCCAGCATGGAGCAAAACGTCTTAGCACTTTGTAACCCGCACCCAAGAACGCGTAAAGCAAATAGAAGTCGCCGGTTTATATCATTAACATTTCGTAACATTGGGGATGATGGTAACTGGCGAGTATCGCACGAACAATTCACAATGAGTTTAAACCCCACGCCAGGTCCCGCCGTGCGTCCGAACTTCACTGCACCAGAACAATTTTTGCAAACTAGAAACTCACTCAACGCGTTGAAAATCAACAAGAAATTTCAAATCACGTAGCTAGAGTTCGCGTCAATTTCAATATCACTATAGTCCATGTCTTTTAGTTTTCTGGCAGACGAACTAACGTAGTCCGTCTCTCCTTCTGCCGTAAATCTATTCCCTTGGAACTTTTTTTTCGGAGTCCGGGAAGGTGGTGCTCTCCTTTTCGGCATTTTATGATAAAAAGTGGCGAAAACACTGTAGAACAAACAAACTCGTGTGCGGACAAGGCGATTTATAAGGTTAAAATAGGTGATTTTTTGACACATCGATTATTTTGATCATGTGTTGCCATCTACAGCGCATTCCAACAAGTAAAGTACCTAAAATTACCGAGTCCTATTCGTTATCGGTACGTAGAAAGCCATCTAGGACCACGCGGTGAAATAGCGCCTGAAAGTCCCTCAGCGCGCGGGACATTTAACTTCCCATTAGCGCCCAAAAAGACATTGTTTAGGACACTTTTTAGCCATGAAATACATAATGAAAAAAGTTAGTTAAAAAATGGAGCCAAGATTTTTCTGAAGTAAAATTTAGAAGCGATTTCGCGCGAACGCGATTCAAACAACGAGCCTCCACAGCTCCAAACAATCAACACTAGAGTAATCGTTTGAAAAATTGTTGATCGCGAAAATTTCACGTTTTTTTTCATTTCATTGTTTATAATAATGCAGGGTTACAATATATCGACAAAATGAGACCAGATTCTGAAAGGGCATAAAATTTTACTTCAGAAAAATCTTGGCTCGATTTTTTTACACACGTTTTTCATTATGTATTTCATGTCCTTAAAAAAATGTCTTTTTGGGCGCTCATTGTTTAATTGCGTTCAAGACGCTCTAATTATATAAATATCAATCGTATTGAAAAATCCTTTCGTATACATATTCTACGAACATGTAGCTTTCATTTTCTGTAAAAAAAAAACGATTTTTTCAAAAAAAATCGAATCACCACAAAGTAGAGTGTAAAGCTGTACCGTGAATCATTGCTCGAATCAAATTAAAATTTCAGAATTGGTCCGGAAATGAATGAAGATTGCTCTTTATGCTTTCGTAGTCAACGCAAATTTTGAAGATAACTCCAGACTTGAAATTCTTTGAATTCAGAGGGAACTTCAAATGCAGCTCACCCCCTGAGATACCAAATTGAAACATTTTTCCCTATTATCTAGAATATTTCATTTCACTTCACAAAAATCAATCTATGATTTTAGGATTAAGACTGACCGTCTCAATGCGATTACTTAATTATACCAAAGCACCAACACGTGCACTACGCGCGCGATCATTTCTTTTTCTCACACAATTTTTAAATCAAAGTATAAAATTAATGTTATTACAAAATTGTTAAATTTCATAGTGCACTTAACTCTTCATTTATCTCGCCTCGATATACCATCTACCTAGAATTGCTGCTGGTTCGCACTCGTGGATGAGAGGGTCTAAGGCGCCGAAAGAGAGGATTGCCGCCGCCTCGCATTTGTTGTTACGGGAGTCCGAGGTGCCGAGAGAGAGAGGCGCGTGAGCTCAGCGGAGTTCAGCAGTCGTTCACATAGTAGAAATTCTTGGAAGAGCCTCACGGTCAAAGTAGGCCATACCCGAAAATCAAGTTAACTGGAGGTTCTAGTGTATATATTATCTAAAATATAAGAAGACACGGTGCGATTGAACCAAGCTTGAATGAATGTTCCAGGTAAATGGGATTTTTTAAATGTTTATGGCAATATGTTATTTCACGAATATTTTAAGATGAAAATGGAAATAATCGTTCGGACGCTTCTTGAAGAAAGTCGATTTTTGTATTTAATTCCTCAGTAATGAAGACATTTTCATGAGATTATATGCAGGACTGCTACACAGTCACTTAATTCACTTTTTATCACTTTTTCCAATTCACTTTTCAGTCACTCTTTCAAGAAAAAGTCACTATATTTACTCTTTCAAATAAAAATATCACTTGAGTGACTTTTCTTTCAATAAATTAAAATAGTGAACATAAAGGTTTACCACTGTCGAAATCAGATTTATACCTATTTCTCAATTTTCTTGAATTCTTTTGTATTCTTTTTTGTTCGATTCACTTAAATTATTTTTAATTCACCCTATATTATTTTGAAATCACTCTGAATTCTTATGAAATTCATCTTAAGTTCATATGAATTTCATCTAATTCTCTTGAATTCTTGTAATTTCACTCAATTTTACTCAATACAGTGGATTTTTTAAAATTCATCCTCAAGTCCATTAAACTCACCTTGAATGCTTAGGGATTTCATTAAATTCTTTTTGAATACCCTTGAATTTTTTTCAATCTATTGCAAATTTAATGAATTAAATGAAGTCTTAAAAAAATTTGTATTGTTTTCAATTCATGGAAATTTTTTAAACATTCATTTTGAATTTTAATCAATTTCGTTCAATTCGCTCAAATGCTTATGAATTTTATATAAGTCTCTCGAAATCCCTTAATATCTTCTGAATTCTCGCCAAATTTACTAAAATCAGTGTAAAATTTTCGATATTTTTTTCAAGTTTAACTTTTATTATTAACTTTATTATTATTATTATTATTATTAATAAATTTATTATTATTAAATTAATTATTTATTATTATTTAATATTCATTAATATTATTAACTTACCCTGAATTCTTTTGAATTTCCTTAAATTCTTCTAATTTCACTCAATTATACCTAGTATAATAGATTTTAAAAAGGAAATTAATTCACCCTGAAGTCCTTTAAACTCACCTTGAATTCTTA
Source organism: Melikaiella ostensackeni (assembly GCA_032362435.1). NCBI lineage: Eukaryota > Metazoa > Arthropoda > Insecta > Hymenoptera > Cynipidae > Melikaiella > Melikaiella ostensackeni. Next base: position 12,228 of record JAUMHM010044329.1, read on the forward strand.
GGGACTTCATCAAATTCTTTTTGAATCCCCTTGAATTCTTCTAAATCCACTCCAAATTCAATAAATTCAATGGGATTCTTTGAATATTTTGGAATTGTTTTCATTTTATTTGAATTTTTTGAACATTTATCTTCAATCTTATTCAATTTCATACAATTCTTCTTATTTTGCCTCAAATTCCACTAAATTCACTCGAATTTTATTTTAGTCGTTGTTTTTGTTCAATTCGCTTAAATTCTTATGAATTTCATCAAAGTCTCTCGAATTGCTTCAAATTTTTCTAAATTCTCTCCAAGTTTACTAGAATCAGTGGAAGATTTTGGATATTTTTTTCAAGTCATTCAAATTCATTCACATTTCAACCTGAATTCTTATTTTTTATCCTGAATTATTTTTAATTCACACTGAATTTCTGGTAACTCGAACTGAATTCTTTTGAATTTTCTCAAATTCTTCTAATTTAACCCAATGCTACTCAATACAATGGATTTAAAAAAAATTTGATTTCCTCTAAGTCCTTCAAACTTACCTCTCAAATGCTTATGAATTTCATCAAAGTTTCTTAAATCCCCTTGAATTCTTCTGAATTCTCTCCAAGTTCACTTAAATCATTGGAAAATTTTTGATATGTTCTTCAAGTCATTTGAATTAATTCACAATTCAACCTGAATTCTCATTAATTTATCCTGAGTATCTTTGAATTCACACTGAAATTCTTGGAAATCAACCTTTCTTTGAATTCTTTTGAATTCTTCTAATTTCACTTAATTCTATCCAGTATAATGGATTTAAAATGAAAATATAATTCACCCTAAGTCCTTTAAACTCACCTTGAACTCTTAGGGACTTCATCAAGTCCATTTTGAATCTTTTCGGATTTTTTTTAATCCACTCCAAATTTAATAAATTCAATGGAGTTTTTCAAAACAATTTTGGATTGCCTTCATTTCATTTGAATTTTTAAAACATTTTTCTTGAATTTAAATCAATTTTGTACAATTCTTCTCATTTTTCTTTAAATTCCACTAAATTCACTCGACTTTTATTTTAGACGCTGTTTTTGTTCAATTCGCTCAAATGATTATGAATTTCATCAAAGTCTCTTAAATTCCCTTGGATTCTTCTAAATTCTCTACAAGTTTACTAAAATCAGTGGAAAATTTTGGGTATTTTCTTCAAGTCCTTTAAGTTTATCCACAATTAAACCTGAATTCTTATTAATTTATCCTGAATTTTGTTGAATTCACACTGAATTTCTCAGAATTCACCCTTGAATTCTTCAAACTCACCTTGAACTCTCAGGGACTTCATAAAATTCTTTTTGAATCCCCTTGAATTTTTCTAAATCCACTCCAAATTTAATGAATTCGATGAAGTTTTTAAAATATTTTCGAATCGTTTTTCGTCATTTGAATTCATTCACAATTCAACTTGTATTTTCTCATTAATTTGTCCTGAATTTTTTGGAATTCATCCTGAATTCTTTTGAATTCCATTGAATTTTTTCTAAATTGACTCCAAATTCGATGAAATCGTTGATTTGTATAAATATTTTTTAATTAGTTTCAATTCGCTTGAATTTTTACCAATTTTTTCGAATTCTTTTCATTTTCCATGAATTCCTCTGAATTCACTCCAATTTTACTGAAACTAACGGAATATTTTGGATTATTTTCCAATTCATTTGAATTCATTTGGAATCTAACCTCAATTTTTATTAATTTATCCTAAATATTTTCAAATTATTTTTAACTGATTGAAATTCTCTTAATTTTTATTTAATTCAGCCTGAATTCTTTTAAATTTTTTTGAATTTTCCCAAACTCACCCCAAATTTAATTAATTCAATGATATTTTAAATATTTTTGATTGGTTTAAATGCACTTGATTTTTTTTTAATTCATCATAAATTTTCATCAATTTCATCGAATTCTTCTCATTTCCCTTGAATTCCTCTAAATTCATTGAAATTTTATTTCATTCATTGTTTTTTTTTAAATTTTTAAATTTTTCTTCTCAATCAACGTAGATTCTGCTGAATCCACCCTGCAATCTGTTTGGACCGAAATATCGGTCAATCCCAGTAAGACGGACGTGGTTGTATTCACCAGACCGTACAAGTGGGGGACAACGAGTACACGGAAACTGCGAAGTCAACAACTGAAAATCACTGAACGAGCTAAGTACCTAGGAGTCATCGTGGATAAAAAAAATGTCATGGAACGAGCACCTGGAAAACAGGGGAAAAAAGCTCACAGCGATTCTTTGGCTACGTAAGTAGCCAAAAAATCAAGCCGAACTGGGGCTTGAAACCGGATATACTGATGTGGATCTATGCAGCAATCCTGCAACTCAGGCTAACTTAACATATGCGGCGGTGGTCTGGTGGATCAGGGTCAAATTGTCAACTGTGAAATCTCGATTGGCAAGAATCAGAGGACTGTTTCTGAGAGGCGTCACTGGTGCCTCGAACTTGACACCCACGGCGGCATTGAGGGCACTAACAGGGCTAGAACCCCTTCATCTTACTATTAAGGCCATGCCTGCAAAGGCAGCCTGGAGATTAAGCATGAAAAACGGCGGAAGGATCTCGACAAAATTGCGGATCCCAACCGATATCGCAAGTAGGCCGACCTTACGAGTAGGCATGGTAAGGGACAAAACGCCGATTCGCTACCTTTTTGACAAGAAGTGTCGAGTGAGCCTATCCACGAGAAATGAATGGGCTAATGGCGAGGCATATCTGCCTAATGATGAAGACAGTTGGTTCGTAGATGACTTCAGGAGCCAGGAAAAAGCAGAAACCGGTGTCTATCATAGGAGGAGTGGAGTGGGCTTCACAATTCCCATGGGGTCCTAGGCCACAGTCCTAAAAACTGAGATAATGGCCATGTTCTAGTTTGCCAGGGCTGCTATAGCGGCCCTGAATAGAACACCAACTACGTCCTCAGTAGTATGGGAGTGGTTTGAAGTACTGAGCAATCTAGCTACGAAAATCGATTAATTCTACTTTGGATCTCTGCACACAGTGGCATTAAATGCAATGAGATTTTGGATAGGCTGGCAAAACTAGCAGTAAAAGAAGACTTCACTGGTCCCGAACCAGTCGTAGGTATTTCCAGCAGGT
>JAUMHM010044338.1:0-15354 GCA_032362435.1 Melikaiella ostensackeni
AAATCCATACCTGTTATGTTACCTATAAATTATCCCTGATGAGGAAGTCTAAATTGGCTTCGAAACATGTTGGGTCCTCAGTAGTATAAAAAGGACGGAGAAAAGAAAGAGTGTGAGGATGGTTTTGGTTGACACTTTCTTTTTTCTCCCTCTTTTTTCTTTCAGTTGCGTACATTTACTGTGCACCTGTCTCTAATGAGCCAGAAAAACGGGTAGTCAAAAAGTCTATTTTTGATTTGTGAAATTTTTGGGTGTTTCTTTTGGTACAAAAAAAAATTTCATAAGAAAGTAGATTTCATTTCGATTTTTGATAAAAAATGACCGTTCAATTACACAGCTCCACAAAAAAAAGTTGTCATCCCCAGAAACCAGAATAGGCTTACCCTACATTTTTCAGGTCGCTGAATACGAATCCCGAGCCGGCTTGGTTTCATCACGTCACATTTCGTCCCCAACCCCAAAAAACATGGGACATCGATGATTTCAGGTGAAACATGATTTCCGTCTATGAAAAGTGATCATATTCCATGTTTTCGAGATCGCTGAGTACGAATCCGGAGTTGTTGTAGTTCTATGATGTTACAATTCGTCCCCAACCTCTTTTATCTTCGAAAGGTCCACGTAATGAATTTTGCTTCCTTTTAACTCCTTTTTGTGTATATTCTCTCTTCAATTTCCAACAAAAGTCTGCCATCATGTTTATATCCCACCTCCCTTGGTAGCGTCGTTCCATCTCTTGAATATCTTGATGGAATCTTTCTCTATGCTCTTCACTATAATCACCCAAACTCATTGGAAAGTAGTTAATATGGGAACTTAATACACGTAAATTCAAGGTCATATTACATCCCATTTTACCGGAGTTCTGTATCATATTTTTCACAATTCTTTTGTAATTATCACTCTTGTGGTTCCCTAAAAAGTTTTCGACAACTTTCCTGAGGCTTAACCAAGCTACTTTTTGCCCTTTGTTCATAGATGTGACGAAATTCTGATGCCTACACATTTTCCGGATTTGAAGTCCATCGAATATTCCTGCTTTCAGTTTTGCATCCGATAGTTCTGGGAATTGTCCTCGAAGATATACAAAATGGCTATCTTCTTCTTCTAATGCTGATAGAAACTGCTTCACAATGCCCAGTTTTACATGCAGAGCTGGCAGTAAGACTCTCGCCGGATCCACTAGTGGGAGGTTGATGATGTTCTCCGATCCTGGATCGAAAGTTTCTCAGGCGGACCAATCAATCTTTCTATAATGATTAGATGGGTCTCTACTATCTCATAAGCATTGAAAACATGGGTGTTTAACGTTACCTGATTGCTGACCCATAATTATTCCCAATATTTTGAAATCCCCACAAATCCACCAAATGTGTTCTGAATATTTCAATTTATTCAATACCAACTTGATATTTTGGAAATTCTCTTTCAACGTAGTTGAATGTGCTACCGATGTGGGAGCAAAAACATTCGTATTGTGAAGCAAAACATCTTGCAAACTTCTCTTACAGGAATCTATGAAAAGTCTCTATTTGATGGCTCTGTAAATCCCTGGTTTCAATTCATCCATCAATCCATTTATATCGTGACATTAAACTAATAAAGGCTCTTTTTCCCAGGTGAAATATTTACTAAAATCTCTTTCTCTATTCCTATCGTCAGTTGCTCTCACATTTTCTTCACCAAGTTTTTCTTTTTGGATATAGAAACCAAGAATTCACTTGTTTCTTCGGATAGTCCTAAATCTCCGATGAGATCGTTCAATTCTTCTTTTGAAAAAAGTTGTGGTTTCTTTTATTCAATTCCTACATATTCGTTGTCAATGTCAGATTCACTGGAGCATTCTTCTTCGTTAGCGTCATCTTGGAACTTTAAACATTCCCAAAAAGAAATACATCCGATTCCTTCAATACCTTGCTTATGTGTATTGCACATCTTGATGGGTTTCATTACTGTCGGAAATTCGTCGTAAGGAATGCTTCTTTTATCTTTTTGTTAAATCCAGTTACATCGTTCTTGCAGGAATAGCAATCCTCTTCATAAATGGGTTCTGCTCATAAAGTCGAACATTTGAATTTAAGATCTTCAATATTTTTACTTTTATGCCAATGAGCCAATCGTGATCTACAATAATCCCATATTTTATGTGACATCAATTCTTTATTCTGATCAGCAATTGTGAGATCATAACAATCTTCATAAATCGTTCTGATCTGCTCAGAAATTGTCCTAAGACTCTTTGGTGGACAGAATTCACTGCATGCGTAGCAGAATGAATCAGCTTCTCTTTCATAATGATGTTTTGAGGTGGTAGCTTCAAGATCAACTTGTGATTTAGTACCTTTAGATTGCTGAGTTGAAGATTTTTTGGTTTCATTCATAAATGCCATGAGTATATGATAGACTCACATATGAGAGATAATGGTCCGATCGCAGGAGAGTCTGCCGTCCTGGGGGTAATAACCCTCATACCCCCCCCCCAGGGCTAAGTATGAGGGCTTTCTGACTTTGACGTGGACAAATTCATCTCGTCGTTGGACACATCCTGGTTTTAATTCATCCATCAATCCATTTATATCGTGACAGTAAACTAATGAAGGTTCTTTTTCTTTCGTGAAATGTTTGCTGAAATCTCTTTCTCTATTCCTATCGTCAGTTGCTCTCACATTTTTTCCGCCAAGTTTTTCTTTCTGAATATAGAAACCAAGAATTCACTTGTTTCTTCGGATAGTTCTAAATCTCCGATGAGATCGTTCAATTCTTCTTTTGAAAAAAGTTGTGGTTTCTTTTCTCCGCTTCCTACATATTCGTTGTCAATGTCAGATTCCCTGAAGCATTATTCTTCGCGAGCGTCTTCTTGGATCTCTAAACATTCCCGAGAAGAAATACATCCAATTCCTTCAATACCTTGCTTATGTGCATCGCACATCTTGATGGGTCTGATTACTGTCGGAACATCGACGTAAGGAATGCTTCTTTTATCTTTTTGTTTTTGTTAAATCCAGTTACATCGTTCTTGCAGAAATATCAATCCCCTTCATAAATGGGTTCTGCTCATAAAGTTGGACTTTTTAATTTAAGATCTTCAATATTTTCACTTTTATGCCAATGAGCCAATCGTGATCTACAATAATCCCATATTTTATGTGACATCAATTCTTTATTCTGATCAGCAATTGTGAGATCATAACAATCTTCTTAAATCGTTCTGATCTGCTCAGAAATTGTCCTAAGAGTTTTTGGTGGATAGAATTCACTGCATATGTAGTAGAATGAATCAGGGTCTCTTTTACAATGATGTTTTGAGGTGGTAGCTTCAAGATCAACTTGTGATTTAGTACCTTTGGATTGTTGAGTTGAGGATTTTTCGGTTTTCTTCATAAATGCCATGAATATATGATAGACCCACACATTAGGGATCGCGGTGAGCGTCTGGTCTGTTAAATTCAAAGTTTTTTCGAAGTTACGTATCAAAAATTCAATGCTGGGACCGTGGTACCGAACCGACTCAGAATTTTCAATCAGCGACCTCGAAAACAGAATATGACCACTTTTCATAGACGGGATTAATGTTTCACCTGAAATCAGCGATTTTCTTTGTTTCTTTAGGATTAAGACGAAATGTGGCGTGATGGGGCCAAACCGGCTCCAGATTTGTATTCAGCGACCTCAAAAACGTAGGGCAAGCCTATTCTGGTTTCTAGGGATGACAACTTTTCTTTGTGGAGCTGTGTTATTGTGTAAAAATATTCAAGCACAAATTTTCCGAAATAATTTCGTGGATTGGGCACTTTAAATAATTTTTTATATATTTTTAATTCTGGTATAGCTTGTCACCAAATTTATTGATTCTCACATTTTTATGTGATAAACCATACTGAAAACAATGAAAACTGCAGATGGAAAGTGAACCACACTGTAAGGATGTTCTCGACGTACAGATAAGCTTAATGACTTTTTATAAATTGTAAAAGAAGAACCTGAGGGTATATTCGGAAAAAAAATTTGCGCCTTAATTTTTTATTTGAAAATAGTTATTAGGATTGTCGTGTTCGTTCTAGAAGAAATTATATAATTGTTATTCAATGATAATTCTTAATGGCTCATTTATTCTTCGAAAGATTCTTCACAATTCTATTCATGACATTTTTATGCAAATTGCTCTACTTAGAAATTAGACGTACACTTATTAATTTTGCCACTCAAAAAATTTCCTGGAAAATATTTAATAAAAGCGTAGCGAATAGAATTGTGAAAAATCTTTTAGGTAATAAATTGAGCTAGTGCTAAATTGAAATCGAATTAAGAGTTTTGTCTAAAATTGGTTTCGATTATGAGTAGGCCCTTATTTTTCGATTTAATAAATTGAGTCGAAAATTTAATAATTTTGAGCTTGATTGTACGTCGAGGAAATGTAATGTGGAATATTTTCTAAGATATTAATTACTAGCAATGCTATACGTGCTCTATAACGCGCGGGAAACATTGCATTGACAATTAATAATATAAAAATATGAAGCAAGATGACAATGATTTTATGTTTAAATTGTACAATTTAATTATTACAAGAAAATAATAATAATTTGAGATGCGTTGAGTTCGAAATGTTGAATGCGGAACATTAAAAAATTTTAAATAATTCAATTTTGAATGCCTAGTTTTTACATCGTTTTATTTTCAAGGCAAATTTATTTCATAACGGAATAATTTGGAAGTGTGTTAAAAAATTAGAAAGCTACTTCAAAAGTATTCACTATTTGATGTTTTTTCGGAAATTTCCAAATGTGCATGATTTCAATTTAAAGTTATTATGTAGTGAAATAGTGTAATTTCAAATATGCATCAGTATTAAATTAGTAATTTTGAATGTTTCATTCCAACGATATTAATTTCGGCATTATGTTAAAAATTTGAAACGTTATTTCAGTTTTATAGATCTGTAATTGAAGTTTTCAGTTTTTAAGATATTTAATTGAATAATATTCACCCTAAACGTTACCAATTTGTGTGCAATTTATAAAGTTTCATTTCGAAGATGCCAAATCATTGCTACAAATATACAACTACTAATTGTGAAAGAAGAAATAGAAATTTTCACGTTTCGAAACCTGTAAATTTTAAATTTTAAGGGCTATGAATTGGATATTCTGCAATTTTTCAGCACTTCAAATAAAAAATTTTCTAATTCTAAAGGCTCTTAATTTGAAAGTGGTCCACTTTTAAATTATAAAATTGATTATTTTATAGTTGTTAATGCTTAGCAGTGAAATTATTCAAATTGGTATGTAATAATTAATGTGACATATATTTTTATTAACTTCTGAAATGATTTCTTATTGCCGTCATGAAAAAATATTATAGGGAATTCACTGTATGCCTATGATAATTTTCCTATAATGGACTTCCTATACTTGTTTCATCATTATAGGAAAATATTATAGGAATCATTATAGGAAAATCATTACAGAAAAATCAGTATAGAAACAAATAATATTGAAATATTGGAAGAATTATTGCAGAAATCAGAGAAACAGTAAATAAATGACATATTTTGGACCCTTCATATGAATGTAAAAAAAATTGTGATACTTATGAGAATTAATTACATTTTAAAGAGCTCTCTATAACAAAGCTATGATGAAACTTAAATATTGTCAGTATAATTTTTATACAACATATTGTTTTAGAAGATAGTAAATGTATATGACACATATATTTGAATATTTTTGTATCTATTTTTGACCATTTTTTTCCTATATAATTACTTATCAATATTCATTAGTGATAGTCACGGAAAAAATGATCAAAAAAAGTTAATAAACTTTAATCTATTGCAAAAATCTGATTTCACTTCTTAGGAATGGTTTTTTGAGGGTAAATGAATAATAGGTTCAGGAAGGTCAAAATTATAAAGTTCAGGAATTAAAATTTTTTAATCTACAATTTTGGACGTTTAAATACAACTATTGGCTTTCGACAAAAATTAATATCAGTTAATTCATTTATTTAGGCTTTTAATTCATAATATTAAAAGCCTACAATGTGTAAATTTTAAACTATGAAATGTTGGACATTTCACGTTGAAATTAACTGTTTAACTAAGCCTTAGTTTTCATTATTTTTTCAACTTTAAATTATAATTATTTTCAAACGATAAAATTTAAAAAATTTCAAATCGAAACCAAACCATTTTCAATGTGTCGATACATGCTTTCAATTTACAGTTGCTTAATATTAAACAATTCCAGTTTGAAATAACTTAATGTTAAAAGTTTCAAGCTAAAAGCTGATAAAGAGGATTCAAATTTCAAAAATATTAAATTGACAGTTTCGAAACATTCAAAAAGGGGGTATTCGTACAACTTTTATAATATTTGAAGAAATTCAAATGCTGAATCAGCGATCCCGTCTTACCAAGTTTTAGGCAAATCTGTAAAAATTTCGAAATTTTTTCGGACATATTATATCCGCTATTTTGAATTAGTAACTTTTAACGCCAAATGCTGAGTCAGCAATCTCAAAAACCCTCTTGTACCAGTTTTCGGCGATTAGGCAAAAGTTTTGAAATGTAGGCCGATATTTCGAATCCGCCATTTTGAATTGGAGCGATGTTGAAAACACCCTTCTACAAAGTTTTAGGCATCTGTATAAAAATTTCAAATTTTGAGGGCTATTTTGGATCCGCCATTTTGAATTTTTAACTTTTTACGTAAAAATGTAAGCTAGCCATCTTTAAAACCTGCTTTTACCAAGTTTAAGACAAATCTGTAAAAATTTCAAGATTTTGGCTGGCATATTGGATCCGCCATTTTAAACTTGTAACTTTTGACGAGAAAATCAAAGTAAGCGATACTTAAAGCCTCCTTGTATCAAGTTTAAGGCAAATCTATGAAAATTTTTAAATTTTGTCCGTCATATGGGATCAGCCATTTTGAACTTGTAATTTTTGACACACAAATCGAAGTGAGCGATATTGAAAACCCCCTTCTACCAAATTTTAGGTATCTGTATAAAAATTTCAAAATTTTGACCGCCATATTGGATCCGTCATTTTGATTGTGTAACTTTTGACGTGAAAATTGAAGCTAGCGATCTTAAAAACCTCCATGTATCAAATTTAAGGCAAATCTATAAAAATTACAAAAATTTGGCTGCTATATTGGATCCGCTATTTCAAATTTGTAACTTCTCACGTAAAAATCGAAGTTAGCGATCTTAAAGACCTCCTTGTACCAAGCTTGAGGCAAAACTTTAAAAAATTTCGAATTTTGTCCGTCATATTGGATCCGCCATTCTGAATTGGTAATTTCTGACGTAAAAATTGAAGTTAGCGATCTTAAAAACCTCCTTGTATCAAATTTGAGGCAAATCTATGCAAATTAAAAAAATTTGGCAGCAATATTGCATCCGCAATTTCGAATTTGTAACTTTTCACACAAAAATCATAGTCAGCGATCTTAAAAAACTCCTCGTACCAAATTTAAGACAAATCTGTAAAAATTTCAAGACTTTGGCTGCCATATTAAATCAGCCATTTTGGATTTGTAACTTTTGACCTAAGAGTTGAAGTTGCGATCTTAAAAACGGCCTTCTATTTAGTTTTAGGCGACTATGTGAGAATCGAAAATTTTGGTCACTCTATTGGATCCGACATTTTGAATTTGTCGTTTTTGACATGAAAATCGAAGTGAGCGACCTTAAAAACCCCCTTCTACCAAGTTTTAGGCGACTGTATGAAAATTTTAAAATTTTGCCCGCCATATTTGTTCCACTATTTTAAATTTGTGACTATCAACGTGAAAATCGAAAAGAGCGATCTGAGAAACCTCCTTCCACAAACATTTAGGCAACTGTGTAGAAATTTTGAAATTTTGTCCGTCATATTGGATCAGTCATTTTGAATTTTTAACTTTTGACGTAAAAATCGAAGTTAGCGATCTTAAAACGGCCTTCTACTAAATTTAAGGAATGTGTGTGAAAATTTCAAAATTTTGGTCGCTCTGTTGGATCAGCCATTTTGAATTTGTGATTTTAACGTGAAAATCGAAGTTAACGATCTCAAAAACCTTCTTGTACTATGTTCAAGACAAATCTGTTAAAGTTTCAAAATTTTGGCCGCCATATAGGATCCGACATTTTGAATTTGTAACGTTTGACGTAAAAATTGAAGCCAGCGATCTTAAAAACCTCCTTGTATCAAGTTCAAGGCAAATCTATACAAATCAAAAAAATTTGGCTGCTATATTGAATCCGCCATTTTGAATTTGTAACTTTTCACGTGGAAATCGAAGTTAGCCATCTTAGAAACCTCCTTGTACCAAGTTTGAGTTTAATCTGTAAAAATTTTCAGTACTTGTCCGCCATTTTCGAACCGCCATTTTGAATTTTCAACTTTTCACGTAAAAATCGTAGCTAGCTACCTTTAAAACCTCCTTGTACCAAATTTAAGACAAATCTGTAAAAATTTCAAGATTTTTGCCGGCACATTAGATCTGTCATTTTAAATTTGTAACTTTTGACGTGAAAATCAAAGTAAGCGATTTTAAGAGCCTACTTGTATCAAGTTTAAGGCAAATCTATGAAAATTTTTTTATTTTGTTTGTCATATGGGACCAGCCATTTCGAATTTGTAATTTTTGATGTACAAATCGAAGTTAGCGATCTTAAAAACCTCCTTGAACCAAATTTTAGGCAAGTCTGTAAAAATTAAAAAAATTTGTTTGCCATATTGCCACGGTCGCCCAGATCCAAGATCTGGGCGACCGTGGGAAAATTTTTAAATTTTGGCCGCCATATTGGATCCGATATTTTAAATTTGTAACTTTCGACGTACAAATCAAAGTTAATGATCTTAAAAACCTCCTTGAATTAAGTTTGAGGCAAAGTTGTAGGAATTAACAAATTTTGTTCGCCGTATTGGATCCGCTATTTCGAATTTGTAACTTTCGGTGTAAAAATCGAAGTGAGCGATCTCAAAAACCCCCTTCTACCAAGTTTTAGGCAACTGTATGAAAATTTTGAAATTGTGGACGCCATATTGGTTCGGCTATTTTGAATTTCTAACTCTTAACGTAAAAATCGAAGTTAGCGATCTTAAAGACCTCCTTCCACTAACTTTCAGGCAAATCTGTAAAAATTTAAAAATCTTGGCCGCCATATTGGAGCTGTCGTTTTGAATTTGTAACTTTTGACGTAAAAATCGAAGCTAGCGAACTTGAAAATGCTCTTCTACTAACTTTTAGGGGACTATGTGAAAATTTAAAAAATTTGTTATCCATTTTGGATCCGCGATATTGAATTTGTAACTTTTCACGTAAAAATTAAAGCTAGTTATCTTAAAAACCTCTTTGTACCAAGTTTAAGGCCAATCTGTAAAAATTTTTAAATTTTGGCCGCCATATTGGATCCACTATCTTCAATTTGTAACTTTAGACTTCAAGATTAAAATCAGCTACCTCAAAAACTCTGTTATACTAAGTTTCATACAATTCCGACATAATTTTGAATTTGGGCCAGTTTTCGGTCTCTCTCAGTCCACTGTTCGCTTGTAGATCATTTTGAGTATAATTAAATAAATTGAAGGAAAACTTATTCTTTCTAGATTTTTTTTTGACACATGAATCAAAAGCGATTAAAAAAAGGTACTCGATTTATAGTGATATTAAATGAGGGCGTTTTTATATTTTACTGCGTTGTTTATTCACAAATAGTCAATAATGTTTTTTTTTAATTTTGAAAATGGTACCTGGGTTATCCACGCCCATTAAAATAATTATTTCAAAAAAAGAAATTGAAAATTTCCTGCATTCAAGTCGACCCTGATCAGACTGCTTTTTATAGGTGGAAGTCGACTTAACTTAGCGTGCCAACGTATCGCGGGGCTTCCCCGGCTTCACTTGCGTCTGATCCTACGTGGCGTGGTCCGCACTCAGCCGATTGTCAAGGCACGCTACTTTTTACTGCCTGCATGATAACAACGCATTCATAAACTTTTTCTCTATTCTAACTAGACAAAGAATTCTTTTCTATTTTCAAAAAAAATTATTCTTGAGTTACAAAAAGTAAAACCGCAGATTTTCTGGTAAATATGTGGTTTCTAAACATAAAAAAAATAATAACTTTCATTCGACGCCATTCGTACAGGAAAAATGATTGGTAAATAATTTCCTCGTTAGAAACATATATTGAACAAAAAATAAATTTATTTTTAATTTTGAAAATCGCACTTAACTTTCGATATACTGCGCCTCGGCTCTCTGCATCCTAATTCTGCCAGCTCGCACTCGAAGACGAAGGGATTCGGGGGACAGGGGAAGACGCGCGGTGTCCTTAAGACAATCACGCAGTACCGTAGCGACAAAGCGGGCAGCTCGCACACTCGAGTACATATTTCGTATTTATTTTAATACACGCGGAGAATCCTCTTCTCAATAATGAGTCGTCATTATAAAAAACGTCCATTCTTTATGATGAAAAAAATCTACATTCGTACAAAATACTGTTAATTAATATTATGTATTTCTACTGGAAATGGATCGTACGGCCTTGAATGTTTTCATCGTGGAAATTCTCGGAAGAGTCCCACGGTCAAAGTAAGGAATGCCCGAGACCCGCACTAACTTTAGAGTTGAGTGTAAATGATTCTAAACCTCACAATGCTGAAGAATTTTAAAAAATACACTGTGATACTAGAAGTATTTTTGCAAATTTTGAACTTCAGCATTTTCAAAGTTAATTGAATAAATTTTAATTAAATAAACAGATTCAAATTAAGTTGATATTTACATGGATTGACTCGGCGTGAGAATAAACAGGTGCAATCACTGATGAGCCGAAAGATATGGAGGGTTGCTTGCAGTGGTCCTTAGAAATAAAAATAACTAAAAACCCTTCAAATCTTTGAAATCCTATTCAAATCCTATCAAGATTCCTTAAATCTTATGAAATTTCTCAATACTCCTTGAATTAATATAGAATCACTGCAAATCTTTACATTTCGTTGAAATCCTATAAAACTCCTTGAAAAATCAGTGAAATTCCATGAAATCTGATGATCTTTCATGAAATTTTTTCAATATGTGAAAATCAATAAAATCTTTGGCAATTTCTTGACATTTTTTCAATCTCTTGGAAATTCTTTGGAATCTCACAAAATAATCCGAAATCTTTGAAATCGTTTGAAATCCCCTGCAATTCTTTCAAATCTTCGAAATCTATTTGGAATCTTTTAAAATATCTCGAAATCTTATAGGTCCTGCAAAGTCCTTTCAAATATCCCGAAATTCCATATATCCACTTTGATTATGAATTTGTTAAGGATTGTCTGTCGATCACTGAAGTTAAGCAGCGCTTTACTCGGTTGTGCTCGAATGGGAGGCCGTCATACTAGATGAGGTTTTTATCAGCTTTTAAGCTGCCTTTATTCTTGAACTGATACACATACTTAGAACTCTTTAAAACTGTATGTTAATTTTTTGAATACCCAAAACTCACAAAAATCTTCGGAAATTTTTTGAGATTTTCTAAATCTCTTTAAAAATTCTTAAAATTTTCCGAAATCCCTACAAATCTCTTCTAAATCTCGAAATATATTAATGATATAATATAAAAATCCTTCCAAGTCCTCCAAAATTTTCGAAAATTCTTCAAAAATGTATTACATTTTTTTAATACCTATAAATCAGTAAAATGCTTGGAAATTTCTTGATATTTTAAAAATAATTCGTAAATTCATAATCTATTGGAAATATTTGAAGTCTTATGAAATCCTTTAATATACTGAGAAATTCATTAAAATACCCCATCAAGTGCCTCAAAAATCCTCAAAATTTCCAAATCCTGGGAAATTTTATAAAATCCCTTGACCTCTCTTAGAAATCCTCTGAAATATTTGAAATCTTCTGAAATCCCTTGTAATCTTGTAAAATATCCTCAAATATTATAAATCTGATAAAATCCTTCCAAATCTTTTGAAATTCATTGAAATTCCTCAAATCTGTATGCAATTTTTTTAATACCTAACAATCAATAAAGTCCTTAGAAATTTCTTGATATTTTTAAAATCTTTTTGAAATACCTAATTCATAGAAAATATTTGAAGTCTTATGAAATCCTTCAAGATCCTGAGAAATACATTAAAATACCTCATTAAGTGCCTCAAAAATCCCTCAACATTTTTGAAATCCTCGGAAATTTTATAAAATCCCTTGACCTCCCTTAAAAATCCTTTGAGATATCTGAAATCTTCTGAAATCCCTTGTAATCTTGTAAAATGTCCTTAAATATTATAACTCTGATAAAATCCTTCCAAATTTTCTGAAACTCATGGAAATTCTTCAAATCTGTATGCAATTTTTCTAATACCTAACAATCAATAAAGTCCTTAGAAATTTCTTTATATTTTTTTAGTCTGTTTAAAATACCTAATTCATTGAAAAAAATTTGAAGTCTTATGAAATCCTATAAGATCCTTGGGAATCCAGTTAAATGAATCATTAATTTCTTTCAAAATACCTCAAACTATGAATTACTTGAAAATTTTATTAAGTCCCTTAAAATCCTTGAAAAAACCTTTAAAATATTCGGAAATCCTTCGAAATTTCTTGGAAACTTTTAAAATGTCATTAAATATTATAAGTCTAATAAAATCTTTCCAGAATTTCTGAATTCATGGAAATTCTTCAAATCTATATGCAATTTTCTTGATACCTAAAAATCAATAAAGTCCTTGAAACTTTCTTGGTATTTTTTAAATTTTTTCAAAGTTTCCAATCTATTGAAAATATTTAAAGTTTCATGAAATCCCTTATGATCATTGGAAATCCATTGATATACCTCATTAAGTGCCTTTAAAATTCCTCGACATTTTTTAAATCCCCAGAAATTTCATACAATCTATTGAACTCACTTAAAATTCCTTCAAAATATTTAAACATCTTCTGAAATGCATTGGAATCTCCTAAAATATCCATAAGTCTTATAAATCCAATGAAATCTTTCCAAATCCTCCGAAATTCATGGAAATTCTTTGGAACTGTATGCAATTTTTTTAATACCTAAAAATCAATAAAGTCTTTGGAAATTTCTTGATATTTTTCAAATATTTTGGAAATGCCTAATCTACTTAAGATATTTGAAGCCTTATGAAATCCTTCAAGATCCTGGGACATACATTAAAATACCTTATAAAGTGCCTTGAAAATCCCTCAAAATATTTGAAGTCCCCGGATATTTTATAAAAACATTTAACCTCCCTTAAGAATCCTTTGAAATACTTGAAATCTTCTGAAATCCCTTGGAATCTCTTAAAATATACTTAAATATTATAAATCTGATGAAATTCTTCAAAATCTTTCGAAAATTATGGAAGTTCATCAAATCTGTATGCAGTTTCTGTTCCGCCTAAAAATCATTCAAGTCCTTGGAAATTGCTTGACATTTTTTTTAAATCTTACTGAAATACCTAATTTAATGAAAATATTTGAACTCTTATGAAATCCTTTAAGATCCTGTGAAATCCATTCAAATACCTCATTGAGTTCCTTAGAAATCCATTAAACTTTTTGAAATACTCGGAAATTTTGTTAAATGACTTAAAATCCATTTAAAAACCTTTGAAATATTTAGAAATCCTCTGAAATCCCTTGGAATCTTTCAGAATATCCTCAAATGTTATAAGTCTAATGAAATTCTTCAAAATCTTTCGAAATTCATGGAAGTTCTTCAAATCTGTATGCAGTTTTAGTTCTGCACAAAAATCAATAAAGTCCTTGAAAATTGCTTGACATTTTTTAAAATCTTTTTGAAATACCTAATTAAATGAAAATATTTGGAGTCTTATGAAATCCTTCAAGATCCTGGAATATCCATTCAAATACCTCATTGAGTACCTTTAAAATCCCTCAAGCTTTTTGAAATACTCGGAAATTTTGTTAAATCCCCTGAAATCCCTTAAAAAACCTTCGAAATATTTGGAAATCCTCTGGAATTCCATGAAATCTTCTAACACGTCTTTAAATGTTATAAATCTGATGAAATCCTTCCGGATCTTCCAAAATTTTTTAAATCTATATGCAATTTTCTTAATTCCTGAAAATCAATAAAGTCCCTGAAAGTTTCTTGGTATTTTTTAATCTTATGAAAATTCCTAATCTACTGAAAATATTTGAAGCCTCATGGAATCCATTATGCTCCTGGGAAATCCATTGAAATACCTCATTTTGCGCCAATGAAATCCCTAAGAAATTTTCTAATCCACAGAAATTTCATAAAATCTCTTGAACTCCCTTGAAAATCCTTTAAAATATTTGAAAATATTCTCAAATTGCTTGGAATCTTCTAAAATACCCTTAAATATATATACAGGTGTATATATATATATATATAAACGTTTATTCTTCGGCCTATTGGCCTTGAAAAATTGACCTGCTTACACCACCATGTTTTACAGATTTCTACAATTAATCCTTAACTCTACATCCATCCACACCTTATTATATTGAGTATATATCTATCACAAAATTTGCAAAAGTTTTGGAATTTGGCTGCGGATTTTGAAAATAATTTCCCGTATTTCATACTAACTTTGCAACCCCATAGATAATACGGAACCTTGTAAAATTAACAATAATTGAGATGTCATGTTTTTTATACATAAAAAAAATTGCAAAAGTTTTACAAAGGTTTAGGATATGCGTACGGCCGATCGGACGAAGAGCAAAAGCACTGAACGCGTTCAGCCGAAAGGTATTAGCGACGCGACTGTAAAATTAACAATAATTGGGATCTCATGTTTTTTGAATATAAAAAAAGTGAAAATTTTTTGCAAAGGCTGAGGATATTCGTACGGCCGGCCGGACGAATAGCAAAAGCACTGAATGCGTCCGGCCGAAAGGTACTAGCAACGCGACTGTAAACTTAACAATAATTGAGATGTTTTTTTTATGCATAAAAAAAATTGCGAAAGTTTTGCAAAGGCTGAGGACATTCGTACGGCCGTCCGGATGAATAGCAAAAGCATTGAATGCGTCCAGCCGAAAGGTACTAGCGACGCGACTGTAAACTACCTATTTCTAAATTTTCTTGGATTCTTTTGAATTCCTCTTAATTCTATTAAGTTCCTTTGAATTATATTGAATTTCTTTGAATTCGTTTGAATTTGCCTTAAATCCTTGTGAATTTTATAAGATTTCTGTTTACTCCCATTTGTCTGAATTCAATGGATTTTTACATTCTCATCAGAGAATGTATTAGATTTGTGTAAAATTTGACCCCCCCCCCTCCCGTTTTTGTCAAATGTCCACGTTTTGAGACCCCCTGAACCCGGAAAACATGTTTTTACGAATGTGTCTGTCT
>JAUMHM010044366.1:0-15353 GCA_032362435.1 Melikaiella ostensackeni
AATATTGGTAATTTATTTAATATATTATATATTATATAATATTATATATATATATATATATATATAAATATATAATATAAAAATGTTCAACAAAAAAGTTCATTTTAAATGAAGAAAGATAAATTTTCTGTCCAAAAAGATGAATGTTTAACGAAACAGTTGAATTTTCGACAGGAAAAAAGATACATTTTTAACAAAATAGTTGAATTTTCAACAAAATAATTGAATTTTAAAAAAATAGTTAAATTTTTAACTAAATAGTTTAAATTTTTGCCGAAGAGTTAAATTTGCAACCAAATAGTTGATTCTTCAAGCAAAAAAGACGAATTTTTACGAATACAGTTGAATTTTTTAGCCGAAAAGTTGAATTTTTATCAAAATGTGTAGTTTATTTTCAACTATAAATTATGAAACAGCTTTTTTTTGGGGGAGGGGTTCGGCAAAATGTTATAATCTGTTACTTGGAAGGGGGGGGAATAGATAGTGTTATATAATCTTTTTAAAAAATCAACCCTACAGGAGATCCATGTATCCTCAATAATAGTATAATAATTTTGTTGAAACTAAATCTTTTTTATTCAAAAATTCAAAAACTTTGTTGAAAATTCAACTATTTTGTTTAAAATTTAATTATTTTCTTAAAAATTCTATTTTGTTATAAAGTCATCTTTTTTTTTAACATTCGTCTTTCTGGATAGAAAGTTCCTCTTTTTGGAATAAAAATTCATCTTTCTTAATTGAAAATTAACTTTTTTGTTGAAAATTCAACTTTTTGGGTAGATATTTCAACTGTTTTCTTCAAAATGCGTCTTTTATGATTGAAATATCAACTATTTGTTTGAAAATTTAACTATTTGGTTGAAAATTCATCTTTTTCGGTTTAAAAGTTTGATAGAAGACTCATCTTTTTGGATTGAAAATTCAACAATTTGGTTGAATCTTTTTTTCTTTCTTGACTGACAAATTTATCGTGGTTCACGATTCAACACTTTTGTTGAAAATTCGCCTCTTTTAGTAGGAATTTTCTCTTTCACTATTTCACTATTTGGTTGAAGTTTAATGTTTTTTTTGTGAAAAATTCGACCATTTTGTTGAAGATTCATCTATTTGGTCAAAAATGCAACTATTTTGTTTAAAATTTAATTATATTGTTAAGAATTGAACAATTTTGTTGAAAAATAATCTTTTCTTGATCAAAAATTCAACTGTTTTGTTGAACATTCGTATTTTTGGATAGAAAATTCACCTTTCTTGGTTGAAAATGAACTTTTTTGATGAAAATTAAACTTTTCAGCTTGAAAATTTAACTGTGTTCTTAAAAATGCATTTCTTTTTGCTTGAGTAGTCAACTGTTTGTTTGAAAACTCAACGCCTTAGTTTAAAATTCAACTATATGGTTGAAGTTTAATCTTTTTTTGTTTACAAATTCGACCATTTTGTTGAAAATTCATCTCTTTGATTAAAAATTCAACTATTTTGTTTAAAATTTAATTATTTTGTCAAAGATTGAACAATTTTGTTGGAAATTCATCTTTTTGGTAGAAATTCCATCTTTCTTGGTCATTAAAAGGAAACTTTTTGGTTGAAAATTAATCTGATTTAAAATTAAAATCTTTTTTGGCTGACATAAGAACTATTACATTTTTCGTCAAGAATTCTTCTTTTTCTGTTGAAAATTCAACTAGTTGCCGAAAAATACAACTATTTTGTTTAAAATTCAATTATTTTGTTGAAAATTCAACTATTTTTTTTAAAACTAATTTTTTTTTGGTCGGGAGTTCAACTTTTCTGTTGAACATTCGTCTTTTTCAATAGAAAATTCCTCCTTTTTGAATGAAAATTTATGTTCCCTGGTTGAAATTTAACATTTTTGTTGAAAATTCATGTTCTTGGGTTCAAAAGTTTAGTAGAAAATTCGTCTTTTTGGCTTGAAAGTTCAACAATTTGGTTGAAATTTTTTTCTTTCATGACAGACAAGTTTTTCTTGGTTGACAGTATAACACATTTGTTGAAAATTCATCTTTTTTGGTTGAGAATTCATTGCTTTTGGTAGAAATTTCACCTTTCTTGGTTAAAACTGTAACTTTTGGGTTGAAAATTAATCTCTTTTTGGTGGAGGATTCAACTACTTTGTCCAGAATTCTTTCTTAGTTAAGAAATCAATTATTTTGTTAAGAATTAATCTTTTGTGGTTGAAAATTCAACGTTTTTGTTGAACATATGTCTATTTGGGTGTAAAATTCGTCCTTTTGGATTTAAAATTCATCATAGGCAAGGGGTTGGGTCCTAGACCATTTTGTTACTACTTCTTACACGGGGGAGGGGGGGGGGCTAAAAAAGTAACCAAAAGTGTGTTTTGCTACTTGTAATTTGTATACATTGCGATATCTTATTATATTTTAACAAAATAATATTTTCGTAATTTATGTTGTCTGAAACTTACAAACAAATATAATATAGTTTCGATGTCTTAATAATTTGTGCAGATTTGGTTAACACGGTTATTATTCAAAAACATTTCTTTGGTATTAACATTTCAAAAAAATTCACAAAGACTTCAAAGATTCTAAATCATTTCACTAAGATTTCATCAGAATTTCAAAAGATTTCCAAAATTTCAAAGATTTCAGAAATATTTCCGAATATTTCAAAGATTTCGCAAAGATTCCAATGGTTTCAAGGATTTTAAAAGATTTCACAATGATTTCACGAAAATTTCAAAAGATTTCAAAAGATTTTCATTTTCACTACATATAGTATATGTCTGTACATAAGATAGGGCTCGCAAATAGCCCCCTCTGACCCCTGTGCGGAAAGGATCATGAGACAGGTATTCACATCCTTTGTCACTGTCCCGCGATTTCAAAGAAGCACCTGGCACTCAAGGGCAGTAACTGCATCAGTGAGTCAGAGATTTCGGCCAAGGGCGTGGCTGCGGTCCTCTCCGTATAGAAAGGGCATTGGGGTCACGCACAGGCCTACAAGGGGACGCAGTGGGACTACCCAAACGTCAGGAGCTGTTTTGTTCTCAACCCTAACAATACTAATGAAAGCCATGTCTTATGAAGAACGATTTAGGTAAGGACCGTCCATAAACTACGCTACCAATTTGAGGGGGGCAGGGGGTCACACCAAAAAGATTTGTTAGTCAAAAAAAAAAAAAATTCAACCAAATGGTGGAATTTTCAAGCCAAAAAGACGAAATTTCTACAAAACTTTTAAACCAAACAGATGAATTTTCAATCGAAAAAGTTGAATTTCAACAAAACAGTATAATTTTCAACTGGAAAAGATGAATTCTCGAAGGAAAATGTGAAAATTCATATTTCAAACAAAAAGCTTTTATTTTAATATCAGATCAATTTTCAACAAGAAATTTGCATTTCTATAATTAAGAAAGATTAAATTTCTACCAGGAGAGATGAACTTTTAACCAAAAAGACGAATTTTCAACAAAACTGTTAAACGGTTAACCAAGAAAGATTTGACAGTCAAGAAAGAAACAAAATTTTCAACCAAATCGTTGACTTTTAAGCCCAAAAAGATGAATTTTCAACAAAAAAAGTTAATTTTCAATCAAGACAGATAAATTTTCAATAAAAAAGTTGAATTTTTAACCAAGTACTTGATTTTTCAAACAAAAAAAAAAGAACTTTTTAGCAGGCGGTTGAACTTTCTACCTGAAAGGTGACTTTTCAACAAAAAGTTTCATTTTCAATCCAAAAGTGAAATTTTCTATCCAAAAAGATAAATGTTCAACAAAAAAATTCATTTTTTATCAAGCAAGATGAATTTTCACCTAGAAAAGATGAATTCTCGGCGGAAAATGTAATAGTTGATATGTCAACCGAAAAAGATTATAATTTTATACCAGATTAATTTTCAACCAAAAAATTGCACTTTTACAACCAAGAGAGATGAAATTTATACCGAAAAAGATGAATTTTCAACCGAAAAAGATTAATTTTCAACAAAAAGTTCATTTTAAATAAGGAAAGATGAATTTTCAGCCCAAAAAGATGAACGTTTAACGAAGCAGTTGAATTTTCGACAGGAAAAAAGATACATTTTTGACAAAATACTTGAATTTTTAACAAAATTATTAAATTTTTAAAAAATAGTTAAATTTTTAACCAACGAGTTTAAATTTTTGCTGAAGAGTTAAATTTGCAACCAAATAATTGATTCTTCAAGCAAAAAAGACGAATTTTTACGAATATAGTTGAATTTTTGAGTCGAAAAGTTGAATTTTGATCAAAATGTACAGTCTATTTTCAACTAAGAAAGATGAATTATAAATCCAAAAATACGAACTTTCTATGCAAAAAAAAAAAAATTTCAAAAAACAGTTGAATTTTCGTCCAAAAAAGGTAATTTTTTAACAAAATAGTTGATTTTTCAACAAAATAATCGAATTTTCAACGAAATAGTAGAATTTTCAACTAAAAATTATGAATTCTCGCCGAAAAATGTAATATTAATATGCCAACCAGAAAATATTTCTATTTTGAATTTAAAACAGTTGAATTAAACTACAAAAGAAAAATTTTGAACAAAATAGTTGAATCCTCAACTAAAACAGAATAATTTTTTTAGAAAAAGTTCCATTTTTAGCCAAAAAAGACGATATTTCTACAAAAAGAGATGAATTTTCAACTAAAAAAAAAACACGATTTTTCAACAAGAGTCTTGAACTGCCAACCAAAAAAAAATGTGTCAGTCAAGAAAGAGAAAAAATTTCAACCGAAACATTGAATTTGAAAGCCCAAAAGACGAATTTTCTACAAAACAGTTAACTTTTAAATCCAAAAAGATAAATTTTCAACAAAAAAGTTCATTTTCAACCAAGAAAGGTGAATTTGAAATTCCAAAGGGACGAACTTTCTATCAAAAAAAAAGAATGTGTAACAAAACCGTTGAATTTTCGACCAAAAAGATGACTTTTTAAAAAAAAAGTTTAATTTATGTCAACCAAAAACTGTTTGAATTTTAAATCAAAAACAGTTGAATTAGGCTAAGAAAAACAAATTTTTAATAACATAGTTGAATCCTCTACCAAAACAGAATGATCTTAAAAAAAGTTCCATTCTTAACCAAAAAAGACGATATTTCTACAAAAATAGATGAATTTTCAACTAAAAAAACACGAATTTTCAACAAAAGTCTTGAACTGTCAATCAAGAAAGATTTGCCAGTCAAGAAAATCAAATATTTCAAACAAATTCTTGAATTTTAAAGCTCAAAAGACGAATTTTCTACAAAACAATTGACTTTTAAACCCAAAAAGTTAAATTTTCAACAAAAAAGTTAATTTTATATCAATTAGTTGCATTTTGAACCAAATAGTCAAATTTTCAAACGAAAAAGATTAAATTTCAATAAAATAGTTACATTTTTACCCAAGAAGTTGATTTTTCAACCAAATATTTGTTTTTTTAAGCAAAAAATACGAATTCACTTGCAGCCAAGATTACTTAGATTTCCTAACTGGCTTCTGTTAATTCAGATCGCATTCAAGCGAAAAAACAAGAAAAAAGGAAAAAAAGAAAAAAATTTACTTTAAAATAGAGGGAAAAAAATAAATTCTCTAATGGCAGAAGTCGTTAATAAAATATTTAGCATCATTTAAAAATGTAACATTTCTCATAAAAAGATTGTTTATCTCCCTGCCTAAATGTAAAAATAAATGTTTAATCTTTCCCCTATTTTTTTCGTGTAAAAATTACCCTATTTCCCTGTTTTTGAGCTACTTTTGCGCTGTGACAATGTTTTTTTAATTATTTTTTTTTTAATTGACTATCATTTAGAATTTAATGGAAGCGTCCCTGGAAATGTAAAACGTGTGACGCGTCACGTATTTCTACTATAACCTAAAATCGAAGTCGCGGGGGGAGGCTTTTATGATGAAAGACTTAGCAGATAAGAATATCGTAAATATCTTGGTTTTCCATTGAATACATCACTGATTAAAAATTAATCCTGCATCACGATCAACTTTAGAAAGACTTTTCCCAGTAATTCTGATGTAATTGAAGTCACACAGACGTCATAGGAACTGCAATATCGTTTTCACTTGACTTTTTTTTAAACATCTGACAATGTTTAAAAAATGGTTAGGAACAAGTCCAATCACTAACAACGAGATGATCAGAGTTTAGATTTTTTTTAATCTCATAAATTCCCTACTGAGATTTCGTTGGATGACTATTAATTTTACAAAACATTTTGACGCGCGTGAATATTCCCCAAATTCTGTTTTCCATAATTTTCATTTTACCGAGAGTCATTTAACTGAATAGCAATTTTCTATAATTTTTAATTATCCTAATGGCCAATTTACCTAATTTTCATTTTTCCGAATCACAGTTCGTCATAACTTTTATATTTCCGAATTACCATTTGACATAATTTTACATTTACTGAATTATAATTTGGCATAATTTTTATGAAACTGACTTACTATTCAACACAGTCATCCTCTTTCCGAACTAGCATTTGTCATAAGTTTTATTTTTCCGAATGATGATTTCTCATAATTTTGATATTTCCGAATTACCATTTGACAAAACTTTTATTTTACCAAATTATGATTTGACATAAGGTTTATAATACCGACTTACTATTTAACACAATTATTATTTTCCCGAACTAGCATATGTCGTAATTTTTATTCCTCCGAATTATAATTTGTCATAATTTTCATATTTCCGAAATTACCGTTTGACATAACTTTTATTTTACCGAATTATAATTTGACATAATTTTTATAATATCAAATAACTGCTTAACACAATTATTATTTTTCCGAACTAACATTTGTCATAATTTTTATTTTTCCGGATTATCGTTTGTCATAATTTTTATATTTCCGAAATACCATTTGACATAAGTTTCATAATAACGACTTACAATTGGTTCCCAAACGCATAATCATTTTCCTTAAACCAGTGATCGGCAAAATTTTTGCTCACTTTTCAGGTATAGTCAAACTCGGCCCGGCTTAATTTTTTCTATTACTTTTCGGTCGGTTCACGGAGTTCAGTGTGGGTGAGCTCGACCCGACAGGGGCCCTTCGTCCTTAAGCAGGTCCAATTAAAGAAATTTAAGGAAATGTAATTTTATAAGTAGCGATTTAAAAATAATATATTTGGAATGTACGAATTTTTACGATTTGAATGATATATTGTTGGGCCATGAAAGTCTAAAATTGGAAGATGTTCAATTCATCCAAAGGTTCCGTCCATCTCAAGATTTATTTCATTTTGATATTCATTACTCCTCAAATTTTCCGACTATAGGCAAATGACATATCGTTGGAATCAGAAAAATTCGCAGATTCCAAAAATATCACTTTTAAATTGCTTACCGCAAAATTACCAATTTTTTAATTTTATCAATTTTTTATACTTTCCAACAAAGGACCCCTGACGGAAGGGTTGATCCGGCCAGGCTCGCAGGTACCTGACCAGAAAGTAGATCCTTGGTCCGATAAATTAAAAGTATTAAATAACTCTACTGCTCCTTCACGAGCAAGGTTAAGTAATATAGTTGCCTTAACCTCATCCTCTTTGTCAGATAGCCCAGCTGCCTGCATATAAATATCATAATTTTGCTTAAATTTCCTCCAATTCTCACTGAGGTTACCATCTTAACACAATGAGGATGGTTTTCTGGAATGTTCCGCCATTATCAATTGCTAATTTCACACGTACACGTGTTGTTTGTATCACTTAACCAAGCCCATTGTACCTTTTCACACACCTTTATTATTGAGATCATGAAGCACTGGATATATTTATTTAGTTTATTGCACTCATGAACATTTAAAACATAGTATTGGACTTTTAATTAAATTCGGCTGCGCCATGTAACAACTTGTTTAATATATGTCGCCATCTTTATTCTCTATCCTTAGTACAAAGTGCCCATATAGGCTCTCCACTTAGACCTAGTTCACACTCTTGTCTAATATGCAACAGTCATAATTTTTATTTTTCCGAATCATCATTTGTCATAATTTTTATATTTCCGAATTACCATTTGACATTTTTCTTTTACGGAATTATAATTTGGCATAATTTATATATTTTCGAATTTCCATTTGACATAACTTATATTTTACCGAATTATAATTTGACATAGTTTTTCTCCTACTGAATTATAATTTGACATAATTTTGATAATACCGAATTACTGTTTAACACAATTATATTTTTCCGAACTAACATTTGTCATAATTTTTATTTTTCCGAATTATCGTTTGTCAGAATTTTTATATTTTTATAATTTTTATTTTACCGAATTATCTTTTGTCATAATTTTCATATTTCCGAATTACCATTTGACATAATTTCTATTCTTTCGAATAAGAACTTAACCTAAAATTCATTGAAACGAAACGCCGTCTGTCAAAAAGGGCCTTTACCAGATGTTTGTCCCAGGGCCTCCACACACCCAAGTTCGGTCCTGATTGTAGGTTATGTGCTTCTTCTGAAGATTACAAATTATGTTACATAGTGTTTCAGAAAAAAAAAAATTATGTTAAATAGTAATTGGCTATTATAAAAATTATACCAGATTATAATTCGGTACAATAAAAATGATGTCAAGTGGTAATTCGGAAATATAAAAATTATAACAAATGATAATTCGGAAATATAAAAATTATAACAAATGATAATTCGGAAAAATAAAAGTTATGACAAATGATAATTTGGAAAAATAAAACTTATGTCAAGTCGTAATTTGGATAAAAATGATAACAAATTATAATTCGGAAAAATAAAAATGATGTCAAATGGTGGTTTGGAAAAATAGAAAATAAGATAAATAGTAGTAAATAGAATTTGGATAATGTTCATGCGCCTCAAACATTATTTGCCAATAGCTAACCGTAATAAAAAAAATCGGCTTTTTTTCAAATTTTTTTTATGGATTGGAATGTTTATTTATTAGATTCTCATGTGAATTTATGCAAATATAAAATTTTTAACATTTGCTTCTGATACAAAATCCAAATATTGAAAATTGAAGAAAATTGAAAATTGAATTTTTAACAGTTGAAAATGGAAAAAAATTTATTATTTAACTGTTGAATATTCATTTGGAATTATCTTGGATTTTCAAAAATTGAAAATTCAGCTGTTTAAAATTCAATTTTCTTTAATTTTTAATAGTTGAATTTTGAGCACTTGAAAATTCAAGAAAAAAGCGGATTTTATATTAAAAACAAGTGTTAAAAATGTTTCATTCTCAAAATTTTACATGAGAATTTAATAAATATAGACTTCAATCGATAAAATTTTTTTTGAAAAAGTCGATTTTTTCGAAACCGTGTAGCCGTTTTTATTTTTAATTACCAAGAGTTAACGATTCTTTTTTCTGGTTGAAGGTTCATCATTTTAGTTGAATTTCGTCTTTTTGGTTAAAAAATTCATCTCCTTTGGTTAAAAATCTCATTTGGTCATTTAATTACTCGTATTTTGTTGAAAATTTAACAATTCTGTTAAAAAATCATTCTATTTGGTTGTAAATTCGTCACTTCGGGATGAAAATTCAACTATTTTAGTTGAAAATGTTTTCTTTGTTGACTGAAAAATCTTTCTTGGTTGAAAATTACACTCTTTTGCCAAATTTTGTCTTTTTGGTTTTAAATTTCATAAATTTTGGCAGAAATTTCTTCTCATCATCTATTTTGGTCGAAAATTCAACTTTTCGGTTGAAAATTAATCTGTTTTGGTTGAGGATTCAGCTATTTTGTTGAAAATTTGTCTTTTTTCATCGAACTCAACTATTTTTGATTTAAAATTGAAGTCTTTCCATCGAAACATTAAAAATTCATCTTTTTGACAAAAAATTCAACTACTTGGTTAATAGTTGAACTTCTTTGTCAAAAAATCATTTTTTTTTATTTGAAGATTCATTACTATAGTTGAAAACTCACCTCCTTCAGTTAAAAATATTATTTGGTTGAGAATTTAATTCTTTTGTTGAAAATTTAACAATTTTGTTAAAATGTCATCCTTTTTGGTTGAAAATTCGTCTGTTGGTTGAAAGTTCAGCTGCTTTGCTGAAAATTCACAATTTTGGATTGAAATTTTTAACTATTTTGGTAGAAAATTGAACTTTTTGGATGAAAATTAACTTTTTTGTTCAATATTCAACTGCTTTGTAGAAAATTCGTAGTTTTGGTTTGAAACTTCATCTCCTTTGGTAGAAGTTTCTTCTAATCATCCTTTTTTATTAAAAATTCAACTTATTGCTTGAAAATTAATCTGTTTCTGTTGAGTATTCAAATATATTGTTGAAAAAATTTTTTTTGGGTTGAATTCAAGTATTTTTAATTTAAAATAAAAATATATTTTGGTCGAAAATTCAACTATTTTGTTTAAGGTTAAACCATTTAGTTAAAAATTAATTTTTGGTGTTGAAAATTTGTTTTTTAGTTGAAAATTGAAATATTTGGTTGCGAATTCAGGTATTTTGTTGGGAATACGTGTTTTATGGTATAAAATCAATCTTCTAGGTTGAAAATTCATCTTTTTGTTGAAAATTCAACTACTAGGTTGGTAGTTGAACTTCTTTGTTGAAAATTCATTTTTTGGTTTGAAGATTCATCATTGTTCTTGAAAATTTGTCTTCTTTAGTTGAAGATCTGAGTATTTAATTATTATGTTGAAAATTTAACGATTTTGTAAAAAAGTCATCCTTTTTGTTGAATAATCGTCTTTTTGGTTGAAAGTTAAGCTGTTTTGTTGAAAATTCTTAATTTTGAGTTAAAATTTTAACTACTTTGGCAGAAAATTAAACTTTTTGGATAAAAACTACCTTTTTTGTTGAAAACTCAACTATTTTGTTAAAAATTCGTCTCCTCTGGTAGAAAACCAATCTTCTTGGTAGAAATTCATCTTTTTGGTTGAAAATTCAACTACTAGGTTAATAGTTCAACTTTCTTGTTAAAAATTCACTGTTTTGTTTGGAGATTCATCATTTTTCTTGAAAATTCATCTCCTTTACATAAAAATCTTATTTGGTTAAGAATTTAATTTTTTTTTAATGCAACAATTTTGTTAAAAATACATTCTTTTTGGTTTAAAATTTATCTTTTTGTTTGAAACTTCGGCTTGAAACTTCAGCTATTTTGTTGAAAATTCGTCACGTTGGATTGAAAATTCAGCTATTTGGTTGGAAATAAAATTTTTCGTTGAAAAATTTATATTCACGGGTTGAAAATTCAACTGCTTTGCAGACAACTCGTTTTTTGGTTTGAAACTTCAACAATGTTACTGACAAAGTTTTTCTTTCTAGGCTGAAAACTCATCTCTTTTGTCAAATTTTGTCTTTTTGGCTTGAAACTTCATCTATTTTGGTAGAAATTTCTTCTTTTAATCTTTTTTGGTTAAAAATTCAACTGTTTGGTTGAAAATTAATCTGTTTTGGTTGAAAGTTCAACTATTTAGTTGATTTTTTTTTTTGAGTTCACATATTTGTAATTAAAAATTAGAATCTTTTTTTATCGAAATTTCAATTCGTTTGTTTAGAGTTGAACCAGTTAGTTAAAAATTAATTGTTGTTGTTGAAAATTTATGTTTTTAGTTGAAAATTGAACTATTTAGTTGCAAATTTATGTATTTTGTTGAAAATTTGTCTTTTCTAGTAGGAAATTGATCTTCTTGACTGAAAATTCATGTTTTTGGTTTCAAATTCAAGTACTTGGTTGATAGTTGAATTTCTTCGTTAAAAATTAATTTTTTGTTTGAGGATTTATCATTTTAGTTGAAAGTTCATCTTCTTCAGTTGAAAATTCGTCTTTTCTGGTAGAACAATGTTATATTAACATAATTTTTCATTGGAATTTAATAAATAAACATTTCAATCCATAAAAAAGAATGTTGAAAGAAGTCGATTTTTCAAAACTCTCATCATCTCTTTGTAAGTTAAAAAAATGTCTTAAAAAACTAAGGCTCGATGGTTATAAAACATCACAAAAAATGTTTTCAACATGAATGTGTTGACCCCTTTTTGGCGTTGGACTTAGAATTTGGCACAAAAACTTTTTATTAATAATGTTTTGACCCCTTTTTTGGATTTTGAACATAGAAATATTATTCAAAATTCGGTCAACTTCTATGTCCAATTACCAGGTTGATAATTTTTTTTCAAAAAACGAAGGCTGGACAAAACGTCCAAAAAAATAACATTAATTTATTGACCCCTTTTTTGGCGTTGGGCTTGGAAATATTTTCCAAAATTCGAAAAAAACTCTAATTCCAGTTATCAGGTATAAAAAAAGTTTTCCAAAATAAAAGGCTGGGTAGAGTTAAAACATCCCAAAAAGCGTTTCGAACATTAATTTCTTGACCCATTTTTCAAATGTCGAACATAGAAATATTTCATATAATGAATCATAAATACGTCCAAAACGCACCTAATTAAGTTAGAAGATAAAAATTCATGCAGAATATAAACGGTTAATCGAGTTTCGAGAATTTGTTATTTATTTCCATAATCTGAACAGACTGAGCGATTTTTAATTTTCTTTTTCTCTTCTAAACTCGTCATCGGCAACAATATACATAATATGTATGTCATTCTGAGAGCATGTGTACTCGAGTGCACAAAAAAATTATCAACATTAATAGTATCATCACTAGTCAAAGACCAGAGTAGTCATTATATACGTGGTATTGATATCTTCATCAAGAAATGACGTTTTATTTAATTTTTGATTATTTGCATGTGTTCCCTAGAAATGTGCAGACAGAAAACATTTGCTCGGAAATCGCAGCATTTATGACGCAACACTGAATTAAGTAATTAAGCAAATTTAGTCTGGGATTTCGAGTCATTCACAAATTTTATGAAATTCTGATTTACTTGGGATCTAATTAATTAATTCCAAAATGTAGGTCTGAAATGTGAACTTGAATCTAAAAATTTTGATATTTAAATCTGAAATTGTCAGTAGAATGTCAGGGTTATTTTTTGAGACAGATTTCTGTTACCGACATTTACCGACATCTCGAGCAAACGGGGGTTCGTGTCCGTGCTAAATTTAGATTAATGTCTCATTCACCAATTGTAATCTTACAATTAATTTTTATGTTTTAGGTCTGGTCCAGCAAGCAGTATTCTCATTTCTAAAGATGCGTTTCTGTGAAACATATTAGGTAAAGAAAGACAGAATTGATGAAAAAGGTGCAACATTTTTTTCATTACGAATGAATTTTCTGCTATTATTTCGAACAATTTCTCCAATTTTCATGGCACAGAATGCCTCACTTGTCTGGTTCAGAAAGCGTCACTAGTCTGGCTCAGAATGCTTCACCGTATCAGTGTGGTTCAGAAAGCACCATTAGTCTTGTTCTGAAAACTTCATAAGTACGGCACAGAAAGCTTCATGAATCTGACTCAGAATGCTTCATCAGCCTGACTCAGAAACAGTGGCGTAGCTAGAAAATTTTCCGCCTGGGACTAAAGAAAATTTGCCGCCCCCCCCCCTCCTTTTTTGGCAAAATGTGATTGCAATTATTAACTTGTGGTTCAAATTTCACAAATTATAAAGATGTAACAAATTTTCATTCTAATTCCCAATCACGTGCTCTAGAATGCATGTACTCGATTTGAACTCTGCGCGGATTTTTAATCACGGCAGCTCGATCGATATGATATAGATTGTACTTTACCTTTAGTGACGTTAGGTTGGTACACTTGTTCACAAATAAGTTGACAAAGATAGGTCGCTTTACTTATAGTAATCAGGATTTTGAAATTCGTTGTAATGTGTTTCAAAATAAAGACATCAGAAATAGTGAAGTCATATTAGCACGTATGTGAGTGTTAATAATTATTGTAATTGCTTGAAAAAAAGGTTTAAAAAGGTTTGTTCCAAAGAAGTTTTCGAGGTTATATGCTTTTTTTCGAATGAACAAAATATATAAGTTTTTTATTTATTTGAATGCAATTATATTTTCTATGTTTAAAATGTGCAGTAAAAATGGTGACTCGTCACATATTTTTTTAGTTCACAACATTCATTTTTTTCCAGATAAACCTAACCTAAATTTAACTTTGATAAAACAAAATGAAACGAAACAAACCCAGCGGTGCACTATTTCGAAAAATAAAAAATAAAAAATTACATGGTGAAACTATATCTAAAAATTTGATGGAAGCATCTATTTGAGGCGGGAAAGTTGTAGAAAATTCCGAAATTCCAAATGAAGTCTCGACTTCAGAAGATGAATCTGATATTGATAACACAGATAACATAGTCCAACTTTGTGACGAGAACAAAAAATCGAATGAGCATTTATTAGACATAATTGAAACCAGTTATAACCAGTTATAATAATAAGCAAGCTGTATTCGTTCCTTGTAATAATCATTCACTTAATTCAGCTGGATATCATGCCGCGCACGTTAATGTCCAAGCAATCACGTTTTTTGGAACTATACAACGTTTATTCACTTTTTTTCCTCGTCAACTCATAGATGGGACGTCCTCAAAACATTCGAAAAATAACCGTTAAAAGACATTGTGAGACTCGATGGAGTTCAAAAGCTGAAGCTGTAAAACCAGTATCAACACAATTAGACGAAGTTATTTCTGCATTGGAAAAATTGAGTGGCACGACCAGTGAAAATATCGACACAAGACAAGATGCAGCACTGGTTATTAACGCTATCGAAACTTTCAATTTTGTTACTATTCTGTTTTTCTGGGCGGAAATCCTCGTATGTTTCGATAAGGTTCAAAAAAGATTGCAGGAAAAAGGAATAAGTTTCACTTGTGTGTTGGTACATTTGCAAACATTGATTGACAAACTTGATGATTGGAGAATTGATTTATGCGACCGTGTCATTTTCAAAGCTAAAGAAAAATGTAACGAGTGGGGCGTCAGTACCATCAAGAGAATTCGAAAAAAGCGAGCTATGCCAGGAGAAAAGTGTGATGATGTTGGACTGAATGAAGAAGAAGAAATGCGAAGCTCTTTAATCGAAATTTTGGAACTTGCTAAATTCTACCCAGATGATTTAGATAGCGAAGAATTATTCAGTGATATTGAAGACGTTATGCTTTCACTGAAAAGAGCGAAGAAAAATGGAGAACAATTTGAATTAGTACCTGAACGACTTTTGTTGTACATTTCTTCAATGGGACTGGAGGCCTACAAGACTCTAGTGATAGCGTTAAAGATACTACTTACTATTGTAAAGAAGATGTTTTTTGAGTTGGCATTAGGGTCTAGAATTTTTTCAAATATTCTATTATATATACATACAGGGTTTGATTGAAAAGTAATGAGCCTTCCCGCGCGGAGCGTCTGCCAAGCGATCAACCGAATCGGCTG
>JAUMHM010044385.1:0-15353 GCA_032362435.1 Melikaiella ostensackeni
GAGATTTCACAACGATTTTGAAATATTTTAAAACATTTCATAAACATTTCAAGAATTTCAAAAAAATTCAAAGATATCAAAGAAATTTACAAAGATTTCAAACTTTAAGGATGAAATGAGCTTTTTGTGAATGTTCATTAAAAAATCTAGCCCTTTTTGCAATTTTATTGATGATACTTGTTCGTTTCTCGAGGGAGAAATTTTTTTAAAATTTTTATTTCAAAACCTTGTCCTTTTTGCATAACAAGGAATTAATGGTACTTTTGTTTTTTCTCCTTGCTGTGTTTTTATGCAAAGATTGGTTGAAAATGATGCACAATTTTTGTGTTCTTTGCTTTTCGGAATTATAATTTTTCAAATTTATTATATTGAACGTAAGCTAAGTCTCCTTTGAGGATTCGAAGTGTTTACACGTAGCCACGGCCTTGAAAATTATTCAAATTTGCTAAGTTTAAGACCAAATTTCAAACCTAAACCTCTCATCGAAATGTTTAGTTGATTTGGAAAATTTCTTCTAATGGTGCATTCGAGTAAGGCAAGACAAGAAAATATCGATATCGGGATTTCAGCTTAACTAAAGATAGTGAGAAGTTGTTCCGTCTCGAATTTTTTTATCGGGAATCTCAGAAATCAAAGAATGTAGGTCAAGAACAGCCAAGAATGACGAGAAACAATTTCGATGTTTTCTAATAGTCAAACCAACTCGTGAAGAAAAACGTTCAGATGGGACTGATGTGGTTTGAATGGCTAGAAGATCTCGTGCTATACGACTCAATTGAGGAAAAACGTCTCTGTTTTGTCTCCAGTACTGAACAACATCGACATTTTTATCAACTCTTGAGGATGCTAAATATTTGTCGATCTCGTCTCTCCATCCGGAAGTTGCTCCTTTAGCTTTAAATAAGCATTTAGTGTTTATTACATTGTCTTCCTCGTCAATACTTGCATCTTCAACTTGAGAAAGAGGTGTAACAGTTTCATTTTGCGTCTGCAACTCCAAAAACTGGTAAAACTTCTGATACATTGTTTCGAATATCGTTAAGGCCTCCTTTGCCATTTCTCTTTCTCAAGTTGTCATTTAAAATGTTTCAAACTTATGCCTACTAAAAAAATAACTCAAACTAAAACTAAAAAAAAAACTACTAAAATAAGTACAGCACTATAAATCCAGTTCGACATTCGGTAATACTTCAGAAGTTTCGCTAGAGCCAACGTAAGAGATCAGCAACAGTTGGTCTCCTTTTCTTACATTATTGTTCAATTACAGTCTCCATTTCATCTACCAGTAGACTGAATCCGATGACGACAGATCGGAAGGTGACGTATTTGTCTCTGGAAAAAGGTTTGATAAGGCTTTGAAGTCAGGTAGATGTACAAGCACGTCATTTAACACCACCCACACTGAACAAAATTCTTAGTCGTCAAATTAATTATTGGATATACCTGTATAGTTGAATGAAGTAAGAAAAGCATTCGTTGTGGCAAATATTTGAGGTTGATTTGACTAAATTCAATAAGAATTGGAACATGCGAGATTAGGTAAAAAATCCAACTACTTTTCTTATTTTCCTACGGCTCCAATGTGATTTTTGTAGTTACGTAGTAGTGCAGTTTTTGTAATTAGTGCAATTACATGTTCAGTTACGGCTATTACTATACATAGTCAGTTTTACTATAGCAACAATGGTAGTATCTACTAAGAAATAACGGTTAATTTAATCAAGAAAGCAGTTGGATCTCCTACTTTCCAGTCAACTACAACACTAAGTCGAATATTTCATAGGAATTTTTTCAGTGAATTCACTCATCGATGGAATATTTCTTAAAGCAATCATTAGTACTGCACAATAAATTCAATGCGAATTTTATTCGAATTGCAGCTTTGATCATATCGTGAGTTGAATGCTACCTCGTTGATATGGCTGTGTTCAGAGCCTGCATTTTCACCCCAACAGTAATGCAGCAGCATTGCAATTTTTCTCGCAAAGTTTTTCAGAGTTTTTTAACTTCTTGAAGAGTTCTCTTAGCCTTGGTATTAACTTTTTTCCATTTTCAGCAGTTTGGTTTTCAACTTCATCATGTTCCACGCTCACGTCTGTACTTCCAACATCTTCCTCTTCATCATTTTCATAGTCAATTTCATCAACAATATCTTAAATTTTCAAGTTTCCAAGCATGTCTTGAACTGTTAAATTCAATACGCGGATAAAGCATCGAAAGTATTGGACGTTCGGATCAAAGCTTGTCCCTAAAATTGTATTTAAGAGATTTGCAAGTTCTTCTAAAAATGTTGTATTCGCTGCTGCATTATCAACAGTGCTTAGAGTTTTTATACGAGATCATATTTCTTCAAAACATTGAAGAATAGTTTTGCAATTCACTTCGCCTTATGGTTTCCATATGTAGGAAGGAAATCGATCACTAAATAATAAAGAATTCAGTCTTCATAAAAAAGTGCCCAATCATCCTACAATAAGATTTACTTGTGATAGAAGTCCACTCGTCGTTGTAGTTTATCCAATATTTGCATGCTTAAATTTTACTCAAACAATGTACATTTATAAAAGTCTACGATTTTGATTTCACACATTGTTAGTACATAATATTTTATTTCTACAGAACTTAATCATTTTTACACCTTGATAAAGGCCCAAAGGAGGTGCCGAAACGTTGGTTTATTAACAATGGCATCATTATGATAAACTAATTTGAACGTATGACCGAAAAAATTTTCTTTTCTCCGTTGGAGAAATTTTTCAAATTAAGAATTATTGATTAACTTTGGTACGGAGAATATAGATTTGCCAATAAAATGGCTGGTTCCACAGTAAATCGCAAAGATTGAATTTCCACAGAAAATAGGAGGAAAACACAAATTGCATAGTTTCCCTTTGTAGACCGAAGTAAAGGCCAATCGATATATATAAAGGGTGTCTTCAAAGTTGACAATAAATTCAAGCAACGATTAAAAAATCGCTAATTGCATTTATGTCACAAAAAAAAAGTTGGGAAATACATTCACGATGAGCGATTGGATCGTTGTTTTAAGTCTGCAAACATATTTTTTCAGAACAAGCCAGATCTATACTAATTATTATTATGATTACGCACACACAATCTAAGATCTCTATTTTTGTTTACTGTTTTTATAATTAAAGAAATTTAATACTAAAAAGGAAAGGCAAATAGTAAGTTCTTTGAGTACACCCAGTGTACGGAAAACCAACATGTATGTACTTACAGTGTAATGTAAACATGCACGAGTCCTCACATAGCTGTTAAATCGAATTCCCCCCACCCCCTTTACGAAGAGACAAAGGCCGATGGGTCGCCCTGGGCGATATCTAAGTGTACTCGTTGACCAAAACCTGTCTCGGCATTTCGAATTTCAAATGTATTCATTCAACGTACATACATGCTTGATTTCTGAATCAAGAAACGAGTGTGATAAAATTCATAAAGTGCAGAATTTAAGAAATAATTTATGAGTATTAAATTTCCAAGCAGACTTTTAAGAGCAAGAAAGTTTAAAACAATGTGCCAGATACGCCCCCCATCCATTTTCAAAAAAGGACCCCATTTTTCCACTTCACGACGTGGTTTCGACCTGTGTGACGTGAGTTTCAGCCACCTGCTCCAAATGAAACTGAATTTAAAATTAAATTTACCTTGAAAGAACAAGGGCTCAATTTTGACCCCTTGCTACTTTTTCTCTAAAACATATTTTTCGTCGTAAACCTTTTTGATATGAAATACGATTGCGCACATAACGTAAATAATAATGAAAAACACCACTTATACACGAGTTACATTCTCAACAGTTAAGCTAAACATTGTATCTATGTTTTATAACCACAAGAAAGTTAGAAAATAATCGATTTCTAATTGGAAACTTTCAAAACTAATGAATTTAAGTGGATGTGAGCGGAAACATGGGAGCTTAAATGTAGACAAAGTCAATGGATAAATTCATTAATTTGAAGATTATTATTATTAATTCTGAAAAAACCAAAGTTTCCACTAAGTTCATATTTAAGTCAAAATTCCGGTTATTTGAACCTAACTTTTTATAAAGTGTGCAATACAAATTTCATCCGCATAATACTAAAATAACATCAGTAGATATGATTTTAGTAATGACTGATAGAGTACTAACATTACATAAGTGACATGAACAACACTTTTCAATGAGCTGAAAAGGCACAAAGCAAACAAACAAAAGTGAATTTTTGTTGTGGGTAATTTTCATGTAGGTAAAGTTGAATTTTTTCGCATCGTAACAAAAGAAGATACAATAAAGTTGAAATGGTAACACCCAACGTGGTGGATAAGTCTTACCACCCGATGGTGATTTTGTTGCAAGGATTACTCTGAAATCAGGGTGAAGATTAAACTTTTTATACATGCTACAAAAACATCAAAGCAAAGGAACGGTTTTTATAAAATATCAATTTCGCACATCACCATGCCAATCTTCCACATTCGTTGTCAAGGAAATTTTTTTGGTTCCACGATACTTTCAAATCAAGTCGGTTTTCATAATTTAAACAACAAATTCCGTGAGACAGTCAACTTGTTTTTTCGGAACATGATACAAAAATATCAAAGCAAATAAACGGTTTTTATAAAACATCAATCTCGCACATCACCAGAATGTCAATGTTAAACATTCGTTGTCGAAGAGAATTTTTGGTTTTCATAATTTGAACAAAAAATTCTGTCAGAAAGTCAACTTTTTCCCCAGTATAAAATGAATTCTTAACAGGGAAGCTATGATGATATCAGCACATTGGTAAATGTTATTTCTTTTAATAATCTCTAAGTTGTACAACTTTACTCAATCTTTTTAGATGTTACACAATTCATTTTTTTGAAAACGAAAAAGATAAAACAATAGAACATTTTTCTCATAATATCATATATATAAGGACTCTAATTATTATTTAAACTATTAAAAAGCGTGCGTCAATCTAAAGTTGTGGATCAGCGCAATTGCATCCGGTAAAATGAATGATGTAGTTCTGTAATTGCTTATGGCTTTTCCGTTCGACAGAAATTAAAATTGCATACATGAAACTAATCTCTTTTGCCCTTTATTATATTCAAGTATGTTCCTTTTCACTAATCATTGTCAAAAGAAAGAAACACAGTAAATCTGAAGGTAACGTTTTTGCTGCAACGGTATTCAATTAAAGTGTCGACTGTAAAAACGTTGCATGTTGCCTTATTTCATAGACCCGGTTTTCATTATAATATCCTCATAGGTATATAATATTTAATTTCTCGTTCAAAGCATGGTGGTGCATCAACCATTACATGCTATAAGTTTTAAAAAACATTCAGTTCCGCGGATAACTGTATTTTCAAAAATACAATATGAAATCAGAATGGATACTAACATTTATAATTGAATTAAAACACCCAAAAAATAATAAACAACTACTCATTTTTATTCTATTTTAGTAAAAATGTAATCACATACCGCGAAATTTTCTTTGAAAAGCTATAGATTCCTAAGAATGTGAAACGTAATAAGAATAAACGCTTTGTTAATTGCGAGAAAATTAATTCTTATTTTTTTCAGATACAACAAAGTAAATTGATGTTTCAATGTAAGCGATCAGAAATTCTATCAAACCAGTCAGAACAAGTCAAGATCTTAAGGAAAAGAGAAAATAGTGGAATAGAGCCACGCTTGCAGATATAGTAAAGGAAGATCGACTCGTGTTATACTTGTCACTTATTATAAACAGCTATTCTTATAAATAAGTAATTGACGTTGCGACATGTATTTACATTTAGGTACGAATAACCGGATTTTTTCAATACAAATACGGGACCTGGAAAAGGAGATATTTGTACCCAAATTTCGGTACAAATAGCCACATTTCTTCGGTCCGTATAGACACTCCCCATAAATAATATAGCAATTCTTGTATGCGACTTCTATCATTTCAAATTCTAGAACAGTAAAATTCTAATATTAAAATAATCTTTGATAGTTTCTGCCTGTCACACTGAAACTTTTGGTTTGCGATGTTTTTATATCACAGAGTGGGACCTGACCTTCCAAAATTGATAGTTTCATAACTGATTCTTTACACACAATAGTCTGACACATACGAGTATGTCGTTTTCACAAAAAATAGCATTGACATAAATTAGGGTAACCACCCAAAATTTTTTTTTTTTAATTCTGCTTATTTTCCATTTTTCCCTGCTCTTAGAAAAAAAGTTACCGATAATTCAAAATTTCAAGTTCCGAAGGCTCAAAACTGGAAGGTCTCGGTGGATTTCTTTCATTTTGTGACATTTTGTAGCTTATGGTATTCTGAACAAAAATCTTAATGACAAAAAAACGAAAAATGGACAGTTTTTCGTCTGAATCGCGCCGAAGGTCGTTTTTCATGCACGCTAGAGGAGCTTCACCGATACTCGATGTCTGTTTGGCGCAAGCTCAGAGATCATGCCGAACCTTCTGTCCTTTTCATATTTTGTAGTTTAGGGCAGCCCAAACAATAATGTCTATGTCTTAAGGTTGAGATATGGATAAATTTTAGTGGGTTTTGTACTAAAAGTCACTTTTCATGCACACTAAAGGAGCTCTACTCACACTCGAATTTGTTTGGCACCACGCTCAGGGATCATGCCCAGCTCTCTGTCCCTTTGGCATTTTGTAGTCTAGGACTGTATTATATAGTCCCCAAACAATAATATCCATGTCTGAGGGTCAAACGAAGCATAGTTTTTCGTCGGTATGACTACAAATGTTGCATTTCATGCACACTAAAGGAGTTCTATCGACATTCGAGGACTGCTTGGTGCCACGCTGATAGATCATGCCCCATACACTAAACCTTGGAGCAAAATGGCATATGTCAAAAACTAGAAATATGAACACTTTTTTGCCGGTGTTGCGTCAAAGTCAAAAGTCAAAGCCCTTTTGTGCATGCTGTATGAAACTTTGCTGACAGCGGGAGACTATTTTGCGCTACGTGGAAAGATCATGCCCGCGACGCTGTCACTTTGATATTTTGTATTTCCGAACCTCGTGATCGAAGTGATCTATATCAAAAGCTCAACGCATAAGCAGGTTTCGTCGGTGTCGATTCAAAGGCACGATCCCTGAGTTGTTCGCACACTGCGATCCAGTAGTACCTTGTAAAGGCAACCACAGGCCCGTGACGAAGAAAGACCTATTGATGTTCCTAGGCAAGCTGCCATAAGGACTTTCTCACGAATTCCTGAAGGTCATATTTCAGTATTCAAGAAGGCAAGCTACGTGTCTAGCAGTTGCTGCTGAAATTTGTTCCTCAAAATACAGGTCTTGATGCGATAGCGTTAAAGGATTATATAACAAGGCCAACTTTGCCAACAAACTATATAATACAGGCACTCATGTACGTAAAATAATCGCACGTGTCAACAGCACTTATAGTTACATTCATAAAAGTTCCACTGTCTGCGTCAGTCCTACAACATGCACAAAGGACACAAGAAGATGTTGACAGATTGAGAGAGTGGTTTCAAAGAGAGTCGATCTTAGTGCTCGATAGAGGCTATTGAGATGCTAGAGTTTTATTAGAGCATCTGAGAATGTCGTGAAAAATTCTGGCACCTTTCCACCCTGGACAGCGTCAATTTTATACAGATTAAGCGAATGAATCGTGTTTACTAGCGAAAAGTAGATGGATAGTGGAAGCTGGAAATGTTCAAATCAAAACCATCTTCAAGTTCATCGATCATACAATTTCAGTCTAGCATGTGTCCAGCCTCGGTGACTTGTATCGCATCGCTGGAGAACTAATTAATAGGGACCATCCGCCCATTGAAGTCAACGTTGTCCAAGCACTTGTCGATGTGGAAAATCTGTTGGCTAGAGGCGTGCAGCACGTGCTTAACTTTTCTCGTTTGAGAGCCTTCCTTCAAGACTTAACAATTGGTGACTGTTTGGCGCCACGTTGACAGATCATGCTCATGACTCTCTCACTTCAATATTTTGTATTTTGCGATCCCTTGAACAGTTTTTCGTTGGTGTCACACCAAATTTTCCTTTTCATGTACACTAAAGGAGCTTACCGATACTCGAGAACTGCTTGGCATCACGCTGATAGATCATGTCCATACACCAATACTCTAATATTTTGCAGTTCGTGACCCTTAGACCAAAATGGTATATGTCAAAAACTCGAAACATAGATAGTTTTTGGCCGGTGTTGCGACAAAAATCGCATTCCACACATGCTGTGTGAGACTTTGCTGACAATGGGTGACTATTTGGCGTTACGTTGATAGATCATGCCCAAAACTCTATCACTCTGATATTTTGTAGTTTGCGATCCCCTGATCATAATGGTCAATGTCAAAAACTTGAGTCTTAGACGGCTTTTCGTGTGTACCGCGTCAAATGTCGTCCTTCTGTTCATGCTAGTAGGGACTCTGCCGACATATAGTGGTTCATTGGCGCCACGATAATATATCGTCTTCAAGAATTTGTAACTCTGATATTTAGTAGTTCTTCCCCCCCTCCCTCCCCCCGAGCAAGATGCTATGCAATAAAAGGTCGTAAAATTAAAAGTTTCTCTTCTATCTAGCATCAAATGTCGTTTCGCTATACACGTTGAGCAAGCATTCTCCAACACTCAGACACACTGGAGCTATTG
Source organism: Melikaiella ostensackeni (assembly GCA_032362435.1). NCBI lineage: Eukaryota > Metazoa > Arthropoda > Insecta > Hymenoptera > Cynipidae > Melikaiella > Melikaiella ostensackeni. Next base: position 8,664 of record JAUMHM010044385.1, read on the forward strand.
TGGATTCGGAATTCTTTGTTGTGGCCTGTTTGCAGGGTCAAGTATCGTGTGATTGAGTTGAGTGGAGGGCAGAATCCTGGAAAAATTCGAACTCTGATCAGTCCTGGCTCTGGTATAAAGTTACGATGCTGCTCATTTATGACTTCTAACTGAAACTCCTCTACGTCTTCCCTCTGTAGCTTGTCCTGAATGTACGAAGGAGCTAACTTGACGTAATACACGCCGACTGTCAAATCTCTAAGGAAGGCTCATGTCAAATGTGGAAAGTTAAGAGCATGAACAACGTTAACTTCACGGCCTTTTCCTAGTAATTGTCTAGCTAAAACATCATGAGCTCCTTCAATTTAAAGAGCGGATGGTACCTATTAATTAGTGCCCCAGCGATGCGATAAAAGTCGCCGAGGTTGGGCGCATGCTGTACTGGAATTGTATGATCGAAGAACTTGAAGATGGTTTTGATGTCGCCATTTCTAGCCTCCATTATCCATCTAGCTTTCGTTATCAAACGTGATTCATTCGCTTCCTCTGTAGATAATTGTTACTGTTCAGGCTGGAGAAATGCTGGCATTTTCCACGAGATTCCTAGATGCTCCAATAATGCTGTAACATATCGATGGCCTCTGTCGACAACTAAGATCGACTCTTCTTGGAACCACTCTCTCATTCTGTCAGCGTCCCTCTGAAATGTATTGCTAAGCATCGCAGCATCACTGTTTCCAGATTCTGAGAAGTATGGTTCATGAATGTTTAATATGATTAAGGAGCCGGAATAAGTACTTACGCACTTCTTGATTGAATCAAACTAACACTTTACACATTCCCTTCAGTGCAGTTTTGACGATGTGGTTCATAAGACGTTCTTAACTAGTTTAAATAAGTACCTACGCACTATCCATTCTTCAAACTTTTGACATAGACCACTTTGATCTGCGGTATCTGCAGCTCTCCCAACAGGCGTATACGGACGACTTTGTCACGATACCCACGTAAAACTGTCAATGTTCCGAGTTTCTGACATATGCTATTTTCATCTAAGGGTCAAGAACTACAAAATATCAGAATATTAGTGTATAGGGCATGATCTATCAGCGTAACGCCAAACACTCCTCGAGTGTCGGCAGAGCTTCTCTCGACCTACAGACATGGATATTATTACTTGAGGGCTTCTAAACTACAAAATATAAAAGAGACCAGGAGCTGGGCATAATCCCTGAGCGTGGTGCCAAACAGACCTCGAGTGTCAGTAGAACTCCTTTAGTGTGCTTGAAAAGTGACTTTTGGTACAACACCCACAAAAAAATATTCTTCTCTCGACCTTTAGACAGGAATATTATTGTTTAGGGATCTTAAATTACAAAGTGGCGAAGGGACAAGGAGCTGGGCATGATCCCTGAGCGTGGTGCAAAACAGACCTCGAGTGTCAGTAGAACTCCTTTAGTGTGCATGAAAAATTACTTTTGGTACAACACCCACGAAAAACTATTGTTCTCTCGACTTTCACACACGGATATCATTGTTCGGGGGGAGGGAGGTCCTAAGCTACAAAATATTAAAGGGACAGAAGGTTCGGCATGATGCCTGAGCTGGCGCCAAGCAGACATCGAATGTAGGTAAAGCTCCTCTAGCGTACATGAAAAGCGACCTTTGGCGCATTACAGACGAAAAACTGTAGATTTTTCGACTTTGTGTAATGAGAATTTTTTATTCAGAATGTTATAAGATAAAAAATACCAGAAAATAAAAGAAACGCACCGAGACCTTTTTCCAATGTGTTTGGTGCGAAGTCCTTCGAAAGCGTATAATATTTAAGATTTAACCATTTCGAATTCTACACGTGCCTGAATTAATACCGAATATTTCCAGATTTTAGAATAATAATTTTATTTTTAATTGGACATATTAATAAGTCAGCAATTTTCCATCGTTAGGGTGGCGAGCAACAACGGTTTTCAAAATTCCCTAACTTTTCCCTGACATTTTCCTGACCGAAAGATGAAATTCCCTGACTAATTTTTTTCTTTCTTTATTATCTGAGTCTACGAAGTACCTTTTTATTGGGATGAAATACGTGCAGCTAAGGAACTTTCTTCGCATCGAGTTCATATCTTCATTTTGACAAAGAAAATTACTTTAAATCACAAATTTCATCCCAGATTTGACAGCCGTAGTATACCTGTTCATATTCCTTGAATTTTCCTAAAATTCCCTGACTTTTTCATATTTTTCATATTTCTTGCCTTTTGCAGATTTCCCCGCTTTTCCCAGTCGCTCGCCACCCTGATCGTTTGAAAGTATAAAATTTTAAATTAAAAACCTCAATACGATGTACCGCCCTATCTTAGTTTTGACACGTGACAAAAGAGCTGTTTAAAAAGTTCAATCATGCAAAATTCAGTGTCATAGCAAATTATCAAAATATAAACTTCACTTAGAGTAAGTATTGAATTAATTTTACGGTTACATTTTTATTTGTTATAACACTGAATTTAGCAGTGGTTGAACTTTTAAACAGTTCTATTGTCAAATGTCAAATTTGAGATAGGTCGGTACTGAGAGCTACAAAAATATAGGATTTTAATATATGCACCCGTGTAGAAATCGCCCCAATAGTCCCTAACGATATTGGGTCTTTTTCATGAGCCCCAACAGTTTTTCCTTATTAAGGCGGCCTCCATTAGGACCTACTGTGGTCCGAATATGTCGACCCTTTTCATTAAAATGACTTCCATAATAAGCCCCCTTTCATGTCCCAGACAGAATCGCTTTAGGCTCTGAGTAAATTACATGATCAAAAACATGTTTTTTCAATATGGAAAAAATAATTGAAAAATCTGACATATGCTGAATTTGTACGTGGAAAAATTTGAGATACGAAATGCTCGATTTATGCCAGTTTGATATGGCGTGAGAAATTTTTGAACCACTAAAATATCTTCTTGAATATATATTGAGAACATTATAAAAAGTTTCTGCTCAGAAAAAAAAATTTTCCTCTGAATTATAACTGCTTAAAGTTGCTTCAAAATGATTTCGGAACCCGAGGTAACTCTAGGACAAGTTCTGTTTGTTCCCCATTATCATTATTATACATTTTTCCGAAATTATTCACAAAATTGTAAGCATTCATAACTTGAGGAAAACAACATTTTCAATGAAAATTTTTTATATTTTCTCGAAATATACTCCAGAAGATTATTAATTTTTCGAAAAGTTTCTCACGCTACATCGGACTAATTTTTTCAATGCACAAAACAAGAACGACAATTATTTAGGAAATGGCCCTATTGAGGCCTCAGCAAGGGCCGCTTAATTGCAAATTAAGAAGGATACTCGTTAGGGGCCTCCTCAAATTCCCTTTGACGGCCTTCAACAATTTCGCGTAACGTAATGGTAATCTCGAAAAATATTTATCTGAGACAAAAATGTTCTACACTGAAGTTGTAGTTCTCATCATAATACACATTTATATGCTTACGCTTTTTCTCTGAAATGAATATTTTGCAAAAACAAAAAAATAAATAAAAACGAATAAGAAAAATGAAGTATTAATCAAATAAAATCAACGATACAATATCACTTTTAAATTTAATAGCATAATACAAGTGGTCAAGGTTCCAGTAAATCAAAATGTTTATACTGTTTTAAAATTTATCTAATAGTACTACCAAGCAATATTTATTACTTACATTTTTTATTACTGAATTTATAAGACGTTTGTGAAAGATGAACATCTCTTTTTGATAATAAATTACATGCCTTTGAATGTTTATACGACCTTGAAGAAGGTACTTTCCAGAATTGAGAACACGTATTTTTTATTATGTTTGGGAAAATCTCTCCAAGGAGTATCACCTCGTTCCACTTTTGAAGAATTTTCCTTTAATTATTATTGAATGTGAGGAATCCCTAAGGCTTTTTACTACGATTCAAAACAAACTGGTTTTCGAGCTGGTTTCCCATTGACTCTAGAACTTCCGACTCGCTACATTGTATGATTAATATAGTTGATGAGCGATGAGTCGCAATCAGTATTAATTACATGTCTACGTAACTAATTTTCGAATCACCTTTACGTGAGACTACATTGAGGCGTGCCATAAATTGAATATTCTGAAATTTTTAGTTCCCATTACCAATTTTGATGAAAATAAATCAGTCAACAATTCAACATGACAACCGTAAAAAAATGGATTTCAAAAAATTGTGAAGGTTACCATTGTGGACGATTGATTTCGATGAAATTTGAGAAAGTACATGTTATCCTATTATGGAGATTTTTCTGTATTTCACCCATTTAAAATTCATTTCTGTTTCTAGTTCTCTTTATCGTCTATGATAACATACATACCATTTTTGTAAAGTATAAAAGATGTTTTTTTTTAAACTAAAATTAAGAGAAAACAACTCTTTAAAAATCTTTCATTACAGATAAAAAATATATAAGGGCATATGTATGGACCCTTTCACTTTTGAATGAATAAGTGATGCAATTTTGGTAGGAACCACATTGGAAATTCTTCTACTTTATCTGAAAGGTACTTATCATTTTATTATTGAACCTTTTTTTTATTGTTTACAGTCGGGAATTTCCCTGTGTCGGCAATTTTACAGTGTCGGATATTATATAATGTCGGCAATTTTATTTTGGAAATTATATCTATTAGCAGTTTCTCTTATCTATTACTGTATATGACAAGATAAGAAAGATCTTTATTCTATGTCTAATGATCTACACTTCTTCAGGTGGCCCAGGGAAATACCCAAAGTGGTATTTTAAGAGTTTGATCGAAAAAATAAAAATCAAAGATAAGATAAAAAGAAAACTTTCAAGGAACAAAAATAGTAACTTAAGTTCTTTAGTAATTTCCGTTCAGAAGTAAGATCCACAATCTGAGCTGATGGTCAGCACTTTATACAAAACATGGAAGAGAATTTGAAATCCACCCAAACCACTTCTGGAACTTCGTTGGAGATCTGAAAAATGTATATAGAATTCCCGAAGTTATATGCATGACAATGGGGTGAAACTGGAAAAGCCAAAAAAATTGTTGACGCGTTCGCTCAATATTAGGTGAGTATTTACAACCAGGCAGATCCTCGGAAAAGTGCAGTGTGCATATAGCGCAAAAATGAGTGGTAGTTTCGGATATAATCTAAAGTTGGAAACAGGCTCAGTCAGAAAAATACACTTCAGGCGCAGATTTAATATCTATAGCTTCCTGACTCGCAATTAAACGTACTTCTTGTTCGACCCGCTATGACCGATTATACACAGGCTTTGTCAGAGCGGCTTTTGCGTGGCTTCGTGAGTCTTATGCTTGCTTGAGTGGGCTTAGGCCCCCACTTCATACCCGTTCTAAGATTAAGGACATCATTCATTTTTCTTATTCTTTTGAGGTTTCTTATGTTTTATGAAATTCAACGGACCTCACGATGGAGGAGTAGTCTAGACAAAAGTACACCTGAACACGCCTGAAGGCGCATGAAACCTGCAGCTGCTCTCCTGAAGAATGTTGGAGGATGGGCTATCTGTATTGACCTGCCAATCGGTAGTCAAGGGTGCAATATTTCTTTATTGCACATCGTGGGTGGAGCGCGGATGGGATTCCCGCCTTCAAAACTCCCGCGACTACTAATATCGAAAATGGCGGTGACAGCGCAGCCCATTGGGTAACGCAGTCTCCACTCTCTAGCAGCCGACGGACGCGGAAAAACGCGGACGGATATTTTCTAGGTTGCGGAGAAGCGCGGCCAAATACTCAGTGGTCATAGGTCTACAGAAAAGAGCACCCAGGACTTTAGGGGTGAATTATGAAAAGGCACGAGTTTCCACCGGTTGTGGTGCGCAGAGACACCAATCTGGTTTACGGCGCAGTCCACCTGAACGTAGCTTACATTTCTTGAGCGTGGACGACAACCCGCCTCGTCACTCCTGGTCGAATCCATGTGGCGGCAGGATGTTGGACTTCTGTGCGGACTCTCAATATTTGTTAACATGTTTCTTGGGTTACAGTCTGTGAGTTTCATTGTTTTAAGGTCTCTTCGGCATTACGCCGCCTCATAGCATAGAGTTCAAAGAGAACCTGGAATCGACTTTGGGAGTTTAAGGTAAGGCGGCCGAAATTATGTGTGGCGTGTGTTAGAAAATCTGAGTTTGCTCCGTTCCATGGCAGTCGGTTTCATGTCCCTTTCGGGACGACTTTAATTTTATTTAAAAGTTTCATATCTTGGTAAAAATAAACTGCTACGAAAGTAATAATAAATTACAATAAGGTAGCGTTCAATAATTACGTAAGGGAACGAAAGAATGAATGGCAGATTGTGATCTTTATCAGATTTTCGTAGATCATAGTTTCATCTCTGTCATATTTATTCTTTTGTTTCTTACGTAAGTTATGAATGCTCCCTAAAAAGGGCAGTTTCAAGGCATGAGATGGATTATATAGGTTGTTTTTCGCGATTGTGGTATTCGAAATATTAAAAATTGATTATTCATAATTTGTCTCAATGAATACTTTTGATTATTATATTTTTATTTTTATTGTTGAAATGTGTGCAATTTATTTCATTGGCATTAGTTATATTCAATATGATTTTGTGTTCGAAAGGGTGGGTGGTAGCAGTACCACCCATCACTAGGGAGTGAACCTCGAACGGCTTAACTAGTTAAAACTAGTTTTTACCATATAT
>JAUMHM010044425.1:0-15350 GCA_032362435.1 Melikaiella ostensackeni
GAACAAAATATCACCCCCACTTCTGACTCTACAGTAGAGCCATCTAACAGGAGGTGGATAACTACAAAAGTATAAGTTGTCAAACGTGCCCATGGGAGTCGACCCAGCCTGCGTCGTTCTTCCCAAAAATGTTCTTTTTCATTATTGGTGTTATTTTTTACGATTAAAATGAAAGTTATGCATCTTATCAAAAAATGGTCAGCGAGAGATTTTCAGTTTTTTTTTAGGTGAATCATTTTGTCATGAAGCGTCTTGTTGTATCTTCTGTCGTTTTTCCAAACACTAAAATCTTTTATTTTTAGTGTCATTTTTCACGATCAAAATGAAAAGTATGCATCTCTTCAAAAAATGTCTAGAAAGGATTCGCAGATCTTTTTTAGTTGAATGATTTTGTCATGAAATATTTCATTTTATCTTGTGCAGTTTTTTCAAAAATTTAATTTTTTATTTTTTAATATAATTTTTCACGATTAAAGCGAAAACTAAGTGTCCTATTAAAAATGGGCATTAATAACGTAAATCCTGTTTTTTCGATTCAGGTGGACACGAGACGTGAAGATTTCATGAAATCCGCGAAAACCGATTTTCACATAAAACCAATACCTTCTCCTTATGATGCGAATGTAAAAAAATCTGTTCATCAAATAAAAGTTTTTTATTTTATTCATAATTTTTTTTTCATTTTAAACTATTATATTCCAAATATGAAATTCCTGAAATTATAAAATTACCGAAAATGTAAAATTCCCTAATTGGAATATTCCATAAAAATAATAAATTAGAAAAATGTTTTCATCAAATGAAAGTATTTCATCTTATTATTTTTGATTTCATTATTTAACAATTTTTTCCAGTTTTAGATTCGGGTTTTTCCAAATTCGGTAGTATCATAAACTGTCGAAAATTTTGAAACCCGAGTTTTCAAAATGTGGAAATTTCAAACTTGCCAAATTTTTAAATTCCCGAAATTCAAGTTCTCATATATAGGTATAAGAAAAAATATTTTTCTAACAAATACAAAATTAAAAGTTTTTTTTCTCGGGAATTCGAATTTTCAGGAATTTGAGCTTTCGCAAATTTTAAATATTCGAAAATTTTACATTGTCGGCAATTTCATAATTTCAGAAATTTTCTATTCCGAATATTTTTGGTAATTATACAATTTTGGGAATTAAATAATTTCCGCAATTTGAAATTTCTGAATTTTTCTAGTTACGTTAATTTTCACTTCTGGAATATTCCAATCGCGTTTAAATTGTTTGATTTTATGTGGTTTGAAGGAACTTCTTGGTTATTTTTATTTTATTTTTTTAGATTAACGTTATAGCTTATTGGTCCCAATACATTTTTTTAACGAAAAAAATATTTTGTTATAATCAACTAAAATTTTTTTTTAAATTAAAGAATAATTTCCTTATTATAAATAAATTGCTTGGCTTAGAGAAATGAATAAAGTATGTGAGATACATCCACTGTGTAAATAATTTTTGTTCTCCCATTTTTAAGCGGAGAGTTGTAAATAAATTATGTTGGTTGAAATGACGCAACCTATTTAAAAGTTTCACAATATTTCGTTCTTATTGTTTCATTAAAGCTCAAAGTTTTACGCAATCGCGTTTATTTAATAAAATTTTTAATTTGCCACGTTCCCCACTTCTATAATAATCATTTGTTTAATTTGTGATCATTGAAGTAGATCAAGTTCAAAAATTGTTAATTGAAAATCGGTGGAATATGAAACTATTTTCATTTTGAATTGAACCAAATTTTAATACATTTAATTAAATATTAAGAAAATCAAAGTTATCGATCACAAGTAATTTTAAATGGAAAAAAAATTTATTTCGGATATTTCAACACGGAATAAAATAAAATGCAGATTTAATCTTCGACTTCCAATTGTCAAATTTTAATTGTTTCGAATTCAAAATTATTTAAATTCAAAAGCTTAAAATTATAAATTATTCAATTTTGATCGCTTTTAATTTGAAATATAACAATTTCAATTCCTTTAAATTTTAAATGATGCAAATTTCAAAATTCTAATCTGAAATTATTCAATTTTGACCGTTTTAAAATTGTCCTATTTGAAGAAATATACATTTGAAATCATTCCGTTTCGAAATTCTTCAAGTCAAAATAAAATTGTTCATTTATAAACGGTCTGAATTAGAAATGATACAATTTCAACTATTTCAAACAATTTCAGTTTTAAAGTATTCAATTCCAAACGCTTTTATTCAGAAATGATACAAGTTCCATTCTTTTTCATTTCATTCGAAATATTGTCCTCTATAAATTTTACCTAATCTAAAATTATTTGATTTGGATTTTTTAAATTTCCAGTACTTTTAATTCGAAATTATTAATTGTCATTTATTGTTTCAAAAAATTTTTTAACTCCTAATATTTAAAATATTGTTTAATAATGGTGTAGTCAACACTTTTTAATTCAGAAAAATTTAGCTTGGTAATTTCATTAATTATTTAGTTATTTTAAATGCTTTTTTTAAAGCATATCATTTTATTCGCTTTTTTTATTATACCCTAAGATTTTAAGATCAATTTTTTGAAATGAATCATTATTAAATAAAGATGTTATCATGCTTCTTTCTACTTGGCCTAAAATTTCTTATCTCGTATTCCAGCGGAGCTGAGAGAGACATTTTTTCGTCACTTATAAAATCAATATTTAAATAGAATTATTTAAAGATTGATATGATACAAAGAGTTTTAGGCCAATTAGAGGAAAACCTGATAATATATTTGATTAATAATTAATAATTTCGATAAATTTTAAAAAACGCCTGGTTTCACGTGGTCTTAGGAAATAATAAAAAAATGCAAATAAAATAATATGTTTAAAAAAAGGCTAAAAATAACTGAAAAAACAAAAAATTCGAAAAAACTCCCAGTTATTTTCATACATTAAAATTATGCAAATATTAAAAAGATATATTATAAAAAATCAAAGTGAAAAAATGTTTGAAACAATAATTAATAATTTTGAAAAATTTGAAAAAACTCACGGTTTCATATGAACTCAGGAAATAATAAAAAAAATATGTTCAAAAGAATGATTCAAAATAACTAAATAAAGAAAATATTCGAAAAAAACACTCAGTTTTGTGAATCCATTAAAATTATGCAAATATTAACAAAAACTATTATGAAACGTGCAAAGAGAAAAGTATATCAAAAATATGTTTAAGAAACATTTAAAATAACTGAAAATTTGAAAATTTGAAGAAATTCCTAGTGTCACACGAACTCAGGAGATAATAAAATAATACGTTTAAAGAAAACCTTCCAAATGAGTAAAAAATAAAAAATTCGGAAAACTCCCAGTTTTGTGCATCCATTATAATTATTGAAATACGAACAATTTTTTTTTTTAATATTATAAAAAATCGTACAAAGGAAAAAGTAGAAAAAATTTTGAAACAATAATTAATAATTTTGAAAAATTTGAAAGAACTCCCGGTTTCACAAGAACTCAGGGAATAATAAAAAAATATGCAAATAAAATAATACATATGTTTGAGAAAACATTTAAAATAACTAAAAAATAAAAAATTACAAAAAACTTCCAGTTTTGTGCATTCATTAAAATTATTCAAGTATTGACAAAAAATATTTTGAATAATCATGCAAAGAAAAAAGTATCTTAAAAATTTGAAAAAATTTGAAATATTTAGAAAATTGAAACTTCGAAAAAACTTCCGGTTCCACGTGATCTTAAGATATAATGAAAAAATATGCAAATAAAATAATCTGCTAAAAAAAGCGTTTAAAATAACTAAAAATAAAAAATTCAAAAAAACTTCCAGTTTTGTGCATTCATTAAAATTATTCAAATATTTTTTAAAATATATCAAAAATCATGCAATGAAAAAAGTATACAATAATTAAAATTTAAATTTAAAAAATTTTAAAAATTAAAATGAAAATATACAATAATTAATAATTTTGAAGAATAAAAAAACTCACGGTTTCACATGAACTCAAGAAGTAATAAAACATTATTAAAAAAATATATATTATGCTTAAAAAAACCTTTAAGATAACCAAAAAATAAACAATTCTGAAAAATTCCCAGTGTTGTGCATCCATTAAAATTATGCGAGTATTAACAAAACATGTTATAAAAAATCATATTAAAAAAATGTTTTAAGAACCTTTGAAATAACTAGGAAATTAAAATTTCGGAAAAACTCCCGGTTTAACGCGATCTTAGGATATAATAAAAAAATGCAAATCAAATAATATGCTCAAAAAAAGTGTTTAAAATAACTCAAAATAAAAAATTCAAAAAAACTTCCAGTTTTGTGCATACATTGAAATTATGCAAATAATTTTCAGAAATATATAAAAAATCATGCAAAGAAAAGAGTAAAAAAAAATTTTAAACAATAATTAATAATCTTGAAAAGTTTTAAAAAGTTCATATTTCACATGAACTCGTGAAGTATTAAAAATTATTTTTCAAAAATATTATGCTTAAAAAAAACCTTCAAAATAACTAAAAAATAAAAAATTTGATGAAACTCCCAGTCCTGTGCATCCATTAAAATTATGCGAATATTAACAAAAAATATTTTTAAAAACCATGCAGAGAAAAAGTCATATTAGAAATATCTTTTAAACCCCTTTGAAATAACTAAAAACTAAAAAAATCGAAGAAACTCACGGTTTCACATGAACTCAGGAATTATTAAAAATTATTTTTTAAAAATATTATGCTTAAAAAAATCTTTAAAATAACTAAAAAATGAAAAATTTGAAGAAACTACCAGTCTTGTGCATCCATTCAAATTATGCAAATATTAACAAAAAATATTGTCAAAAATCATGCAAAGAAGAAAGTGCATTAAAAGTATGTTTAAAAAAATCTTTGAAATAACTAAAAAATTAAAAATTTGCAAAAACTCCCGGCTTCATGCGTCTATTGAAATTTCAAAAAAAAAATAATAATATAAAGAATAGGAAGAAAAGAAATTGTCTTATTTGTCAAATTTTCGTTGAAATTTTCAAATATGTCTTCAGTCAGATCTCATGGGGAGAACATCCTGGTATCCTCATGGGTTCTGACTTGTTAAAAAATTTGTTTTTTATTGCCTTCAAAAGGATGTGGAATGAACACCAAAACGTTGGTAGATTTTTGTGAATGTCTTTTGATTGTGATTTAAAAAAATAATAATAATAATAAGAGACGAGAGAAAAAGGAAGAAAGGGGATTTGGAGGTTTCCTTCTTTTTCTGTCTTCTTTCTTATTCTGAGTTTCTTTTAATTTGCATGGAGACATTACAGAGAGTGTTGTTCAAATTAAGTCACTGAAATCTTATTTTTTCAATTTCCGAAAATTTCGTAATAAGATTTGAATGTTGGACGTTGAAGAAGAATTTTTATCTTGATTTAATCTGAATTTAATTTCTCAAATTCGGAAGATATTTAGAGTTTAACCTTTGACCTCGATGAAGAAGTGTAAGATTTCACCCGATTGGATTGAATTTTTTTAGGGATTTTCTTTTTAAAAAGGGAACAAGGATTTCCAAGAGCACATTGCAATTTTCAAAATTTGCGATTTTTGAACCACCCTAATTAAACGTATCGTTTCTCATAGACATTCAAGGTCAAATGTGCAAAAAAATGAAGAATAACGAATCTGAAACTTTGAAATCGTTATCTTCAGTAGTTTTCAAGGCGCCGATTTTTTTGCATCAAAATTATTGAATGAAAAAGAATGAAACAAATTATTAATGCGTGGAAGGGATGTGACAAAATGATTACCAATCCTTGATTAAGGATAACTGGAAAGGGGTAAGGGGTCTGATAAAATTATTACCCATCCCTTGAAAGGTACTTGGAAAAGGGGAAAGGTATGGCCAGTTAAAAATAGTGATTCCGAAAAATGAAAATTATGTTGAATAGTAATTCGGCATTATAAAAATGATGTAAAATTATAATTCGGTAAAATGGGATTTATATCAAATGGTAATTCGGAAATTCGGAACTCTAAATTCAGAAATCACAGAAAATTTTATTCAACTTTCAGGTGTTCCCTATATTAATACAAAACTGTGAAACAAATTATCGTAACTAAAATAAACAAAATTGAAAAAGTAAAAAGTTGCAATCACCCTGACGTTAATATTCTTTTCTTTCGCAATAACAAAATCAACCATAAAGTATTACAATTTACGCAATTACGTCATTCGTGAATTTATCTTCAGAAAAAGCGTATACGTTTCTTCTTTTTCATCTTATATCACTCAACTATAATTTATTGATCAATATCAAAAAGTAAAAATTTATTACAATTTTATAAAATGTAGATGTTTTTTCATCGTATATCTACTGTTCTTGGAAGACTAAAATGTATTTCATGCTATGTCACATGATAAATCATCTCAGCAATGCAAACAAAGTTGAATCACCAGAAGCAAAAACTCTATTCGTTCTCCATTAATATTGTTTCAACTTGTGAAAACCTTTCATCTGTAGAACCTAATTCCATCTAAAAACTGACAAATGGGAAGCAAAATTTACTTTAACTTAATTCTGTGGGCTATCCTATCTCAAGTGATATGGACTTTGTCAGAAAATATTAGTAAGCGAAATCAAATCCTAAATAATTATTATAGTAAACAACGAATAATTTTGAAATTTCTGGATTAAATGATATTCATCTTGCAGATACATCATCGAATATTCACCTGCGTAAAAAACGTCTTATTGATAAAACGCTTCAAGGAGATAGACCAGTGACACTTGCAAAAGTTCCCTACATTGTTAGCTTAAGAGAAAATCTATCGTTTAAATGTGCTGCTGTTATATTATCTGCCAATACTGTCCTAACTGCAGCTCACTGTCTTAGAAAAGGTGCCAATTATAGCATTAAAACTGGTTCAGCACTAAAAAATGTTGGAACCATTCACACTGTCAAAAGTTTACAATTTTATCCACAGTTTAATGTGACTCATGGTTTTGTGCATGATCTTGCTTTACTCCTTGTTTCTCCTCCTATCAACTTGGTGAGTTCAGAAAATCGAAAAATAGAATTCTATAATGGACCTCTACATCCAGGAACTCCTGCTACTCTCAGTGGCTGGGGATGCACAGACCTAGTACGGTAAGTTGTAATAAAATTGCATTTTCAATACAGCTACAGTAAAGCCTGGGGAGGCACATGAATAGGCCTCAAATTCTATTTTCCCCAATATTTATTTTACCTAATATGATTTCATCGAATAGCGATTCGCTATAATTTTTATTTATTCTACTAGGTCGTTTGGAAAGTCCCGGGCCTAAGTGATAAAACAACATTTTTTCCAGAAAATTCGCATTTATTCTTTAACATAGTTCCCTTCCAGCTCGATACACTGATTCCAACGAGTTTATAAAAGCTCGATGCCTTTTTTTATAGTAGTCGGCGCTCAATCCCTCAAAGCAGGCGTTTGTTTCGGCAAGTAATTAATGAGGATGATTTCTTGGGAATCTCAAAATGCTGTGGCTATCACCTTCTCAGCTGACAAAATAGCCTTCGCTGTCTGTGGCGCACTTCCACCAGGCAGTACCCACAGCTTTGACTGCTGCTTTGTCTCGGGTTTATAGTGGTAGATCCAGGTTTCGTCCACAGTCATGAATCGACGCAAAAAGTCCTGCGGATTCCGATTAAACTTCGCCAAACACCGCGCTGAAACGTCTTTTCGGTTGCGCTTTTGATCGGGCGATCTTTCATAACCATATGATGAATTTTTTCCACCATATCCGATGTGGTGATCTCAATTGTCCGTCCGGAGCTCCCTTCATCTTCAGTTGTGGTTTGGCCACGCTTAGACTCGTTAAATCTAAAAATAAACGATTTTCAACAAAGGGGCAGATGTGCCATATTACTTATCAAGCTTTTCTTTAGCTTCTTTAGCTGTTTTGCCTCTCAAATAATAATGTTTAATGAAAACACGAAATTCGTTTTTTTTTTCATTTTTCATAAAATCACTGAGATGATAACGCGACAATTACAATAAACACAAAGTACTTGACAGATTGTAACGAAACTTTAGATTTAGTGTTTCTAAGGTTAGCACTTCACAAGAATGATAAGGATTTTTTACTCGTTGCGCCATCCTGTCGTCAGGCCCGAGACTTTTCAAACGACCTAATAATTGCCAATTCCCCTCCTTTTCATTCTTCTGATCTACCCTACCGAAAGAAAATCTTTGAACATTCTCTGGGGAAAAAGTCAGGCCTGTTTCAGGTTATTTGCAGACTCGATTTGAATGATTTCTTCTCCAGAGATAGCTTAAAAGATTTGGGTTCTTTCTTATGACTTAATTTATGGCAGTCAAACCTTGAGGATACCGAAGTCCGACAGGTAGTTAAAATATTTAAGGTCTCGCTATCATAAAACCTTCATAAAACTGATCAATTTAGCACTAAAAATTATTATTTATTTATTTACGTGCATATATTCATATATGACAACGTGCATATTTATATTTTCATACAATATTCTTCTGATGGTAAATCTAAAAATGCTCTCTGTTTTTACGTACCACGTACAGTGTACGAGATACATACAAAATATGATATATTTTTGATTTTTGCAAGGAAATTTTAGATATTTGTAATTGTGAAAAATCCGTAGATTCTGATTTTTTAACTTTCGAATCTCTAATTGGGAAATTGGAAATAAATTAATTTGAGTTTTGAAGCTCTCAAATCTGGCCACTGCACTGCAATTTTACTACAAAAGAATTCTTTCTACCCGGATGCCGAGTGGGACCTCCTCTTTCAAGGCAGCCACTGCTATTCATGAAAATTTCGATAATACTTACAAAAACAAGTTTACGAGCCTTCAGAAAATTTATGAAGGCTACTTCGATCTTTGAAAATTGCTACCTGTGTACTTGTAGAGAAAATCTCAGAAACTTGGCTGGGCCTGAGAGTATTTAGAGAATTTCCAGTGGATCTCTATCGGTAGGGATCTTTTTATTTTTCCGAATAACTTTTTGTTCTAATTTTCATTTTTCCAGATTACTTTTTGTTCGAATTTTTATTTTTCCGAATCACCATTTGTCATAATTTTCACATTTCCGAATTATAATTTGACATCATTTTCATAATGCGGAATTACTATTCAGCATAATTTTTATTCTTCCGAATACGCATATAACCTAATATTAATTGAAACGAAACGCCATCTATTATAATCTCGATTAGGTATTTCACGTTGCGACGTCAAACCAACATGGCGCCGAATACTGGTGCATAAACATTGGCATCAAATACATGGGACTCAACTTTGTTTTTTTAATATCATCGTAGAAAATAATTTCTCTTAAAAAGCGTATTTGGAAATTAGTTTTTGTTTTTCAAGAACCATTTTATGAAATAATGAAATCAATAGAACAAACAATGATCGATTTTATTATTTCATAAAATGGTCCTTGGAAAACAAAAACTAATTTCCAAATAAACTTATGGTGGGAAATCAGTTTTCAGGAAGATATTTGAAAAACAATGTTCAGTCACATGCATTTTGGTGCCAATGTTTATGCACCAGCGTATGGCCATCTTGGATCGCCATATTGGAACATGAAATGCCTTATGTCATCAAAACCGCATGTGATAAATTTCATTCTTCATAAAATGGCGTCCGCCATTCTTATCAGCTGAATAATGCTGCGAAATTCGAATCACATAGTGTTTCGGAAAAATAAAAATTATGTTAAATAGTAATTCGGTATTATAAAAATTATGTCAAATTGTAAAGCGGTAAAATGAAGATGATGTCAAATGGTAATTCGGAAATATAAAAATTATCACAAATTGTAATTCGGAAAAATAAAAGTTATGACAAATGGTAGATCGGAAAAATGAAAATGAGGTAAATTGGCCGTTATAATAAATAAAAATTATACGAAATTGCTATTCGGTTAAATGATTTTTGGTAAGATTAATATTAGGGAAAATAGAATTTCGGCAATATTCATGCGCCTGTTGTAACGAAATAACCATTTTATATTTGCCCGAATAAAGAAAAAAGTCTTATGGGGCCAGAAGCAATAGAAAAATTCCATAAAAATTAGGTAAATTGGCAATTAGCATAAGTGAAGATTATAGCAAATTTCTATTCGGTTAAATGATTTTATCTAAATTAAATATTAGAGAAAATTGAATTTGGGAATATTCAATCAAAAAAAGATACATAATCAAGCACAAATGAAATAATTAAATTTTCAGTAATAAAAATTTTATTTCTAACCAAAAAAAAAAAGAATTTTCAACAAAATAGTTGAATGTTCATTTGAAGAGATGAATTTCCAACTAAAATTATGAATTTTCAACCAAAAAAATTAACTTTTAACAAAGGAGTGCAACTTTTAACAAAGTAGTTGAATTTTTGACTATAAATATGAGTCCTCAACGAAAAATTTTGTAGTCAATACTTCAACTAAAAAAAGATAAATTTTCAACAAAATAGTTAAATCCTCTACCAAATCAGATTAATTTTGAACGAAACAGTTGCATTTTCAACCAAACAATAAGAAAATTCTACCAAAAGAGATAAATTTTCAAACTAAAAAGACAAATTTTCAACAGAGAGTTGATTTTCAACAAAGAAAAATTTTTCAGTCAATAAAGGGAAAGAATGTCAACAAAATAGATAAACACTCAATCAAAACAGATTAATTTTCTGCAAAATAGTTGGACTTTCAACAAAACAGTAGATTTTTCGAAAACAAAAAATTAACTTTCAAACAAAAATAGTTTGGATTTTCAATTGAACAGATGAATTTTCCACCAAGAGGACTAAGTTTCTATCAAAAAAGACGAACTTTCATCTAAAAAAATGGATTCTCAGCAAAAAATGTAATAGTTGATATCAGAAAAAAAAAATTATTTTTAATAAAGAACAGTTGGATTCAACCAAAAAGGACAAATTTTTTAAAAAAATAGTTGAATCCTCAACTGAAATGGATTAATTTTTACCCAAAAAGATTAATTTTGAAACTAAAGAAGAAATTTTTACCAAAAAAGACGAATTTTCAACTAAAAAAGATATATTTTCATCAAAAAATGGATTAGTTAAATTTTCAGTAAAAAAAAATTAGTATTTAACCAAAAAAAAAATTCCCACAACATAGTTACATTTTCAAGTAAAGAGATGAAATAAAGCCAAAAAAGTCAAAATTTCAACAAAATAGTTGAATCCTCAACCAAAGCAGATTAATTTTAAACCAAAAAGGATGACTTTTTAACAAAATAAATAGATTTTCAACAAAAATAAACGAATTCTTAACCAAAAATATAATAGTATACTTTTCAACCAAAATTAATGAATGAATCAACTTTCCACCGAAAACAATTGAATTCAACCTAAGAAGGCGAATTTTTAACAAAATAGCTAAATTTTCAACCAAAACAGATTAATTTTCAACCAAACAGTTGGATTTTCAACCAAAAAAGATCAAATTTCTACAAAAAGAAATGAATTTTATAACGAAAAGCACGAATTTTCAACAAAAGAGTTAAATTCTCATCCAAAAAGGGTTAATTTTCCTCCAAACAGTTGCATTTTAACCAAAAAGAGATAAAATTTCTACCAAAAAAAAAAATAATTTTAGAACAAAAAGGACTATTTTTCAACAAAAGAATTGAAATTTCAACGTAGGAAGATTTTCCAGTAAAGAGAGAAAACAAATTTCAATCAAATTTTTGAATTTTCAAGCTGAAAAGGCGAATTCTCTACAAAGCAGTTGAAATTTCAACCGAAAAGATAATGACTTTCTAATATAATTTTTTAATTTTGAACAAAATAATTAAATTTTCAACCGAATAATAAAATATTCAATCGAAACAGATGAATTTTAACTAAAATGAGGCATATTCAACTCAAATGGTTTATTTTTCAGTTAAAAAAACATATTTTCAACAAAAAAAAAAACAAATATTCAACTCTAGAAATTTATTTTTTTTCTTTCCAAAAGTGTTTCTATACTCCTGAAAAATTTACAACTTCCTAGGACCATCTTCGTTAAAGAAAATATAGGAAATTTATAAATTGATTTAGAACCAATCTATTGAGATTATTCCATTTTTAAAAATAGAAAATGTAATAATCCAAACAATGACACATTTCTAAGAATTGCTAACTTTATAAACATTGTAGTCTATTTTTGATTTGTTGATCAAATTAAAAATCCTCAATCTGTATAAAAGCGTTGCTTATCATTTTGATTCAATTTCAGGATCAAATTAATTAACTGGCATTCACTGTGGCATAGTAAATAATATTCAGCAAATTTATTATCATTCCTAAACTAAAAATTATTGTTTCTCAAATTTTCAGAAGCAGATGGATATATCCTAAAGAATTAAGATCAATCGTCTTGCCTATTCTGAGCCTGGAGGATTGTCGACACACTTATCGAAACATTTATAAAATTGAAGAAAAGGAGATTTGTACTGGTGGTACAGAATACAAAGGTACTTGCAATGGTGATTCTGGAGGACCTGTGGTAATCAATGGCAAATTGGCTGGTATTATTTCTTGGCAAGTAAGACTAATTTCCAGCAAAGAAAATCCCAATGTCTGTATGAACTTGGCTTATCCTGCATATCGAGACTGGATCATATCCACAATGCAATACCTTGAATATATGTCACGCGTCTTTAAATTTTCCCTCCCATCCCAGCGCATGCGCACCACGCCGCTGCGCAAAGCCCTGCAGCGCATCAGTGTTTCATCATCGGCTTGAGATTCCTTCTTATGTACTCTTTTATTACAATCTCAAATGGATGGCAGATGTAGACAAACAAAGTTCTTCTTGTATCTATAAAAAAATCAAGATATGAAAGTAAAAATGCAAAGCCTTTTATTATCAACATTATATTTCCTTATCTAATTTAACCTTAATTTATTGAAGGCACTTTTATTGCAGTCAAGGGGATGCTAATCTTTTCTCAGTAGTCTATATCAAAAATTCGTCGAAGCTTTCGTAACTCTTCAAACACTGCTTCCAAAATCATCAGAATCTATCTCATTATCTCTATTAGTTATAAACACAATTCTAGAATCAGATAAATACTGTAAGCAAAGTTACACTATAAAAAGGGAACCACTATTCCTTCTTCATCAATCTAGTACTGGCTCTGAAAATATATCATCTGATTTCGCGTGAAAAATGGGCCCAAAAATTCAGTTGAACCTTTTTATTTTCTGTGCCGTTCTATCTCAAGTGATAAGTGTTTTGTCAGAGAAGAATATAGGTAAGTAAATGAAATTCTAACTACTAATAAGGGAACGTCCACTAATTACGTGAGGTTGATTCTTGAAATTTTAGGACCCCCCCCCCCCCTATTGTAAGGATCCATAAAAATTTTCGAAAGCCCCTCTTCTTACGTGAGGTGTTATATTTTTTACTCAATAATCAGCAATATATCAATTACTTTTACTGTAAACAAGATTTCAAAATATTTGAAAGATTTCCAGTGATTTGAAAAGATTTCAACAGATTTCAAGTCATTTTAAGGTATTTCAAAGGACTACAACGTATTTCAAAGAATTACAAGAATTTTACGGAATTTAAGGAGATTTCCGAAGCTTTTTAGGAAATTTATAAGATTTTAAGGGATTTCATAAGATTTCAGGGAATTACAAAAGTTTTAAGTTATTTCAAACGATTTCAAAGGATTTCGATAGGTTTCAAACGATTTTGAAAATTTCAAGAATTTGAAGCAATCACCTAGTATGATTTCAGACAGAATCTCAATTTTTTCACGAATTTTGAAATATGTCAGGGAATTTCAATAGGATTTCGGAAATCTGAAGAGACTTGAAGGAATTTGTAAGATTTTAAAAGATTTCACGGATTTTCAACAGATTTGCAAAGAGTTCAAAGGATTTTCAGAGATTTAAAGGAGGTTGATTTCACGGGATTTCAAAGGATTTCAAGAGACTTTAAGAAATTCCAAAGTGTATCCACGGACATTAGAGGATTTCGTGAGATTTTGAAAGAATTAAAGGATTTTGAAAGAATTAAAGATTATATAGATAGATAAATATTAAATTAGGTATATAAAGAAAAATTAAAAAAATTTTTTTTAAAGAATTTCCGAATATTATAAAGGATTCCAAGATATTTCAAAGGACTACAAAGTTGTTCAAAGAATTACAAAATTTTTACGAAATTTAAGGAGATTTCTAAAGCTTTTTAGAGATTTCATGAGATTTCAAGGGATTACAAAAGTTTTAAGTTATTTCAAATGATTCCAAAGGATTTCGAGAGGTTTCAAATTATTTTATTTGAGAAATTAACGGGCAAAGCCCTTCATCAAAATCATTTTATTCTCAAAATTTTCAAAAAGATTTAAAAAGATTTCAAGAGGTTGAAGAATTCACCTTTAAAATTTCAGACAGAATCTCAGATTTTCCACGAATTTAAAAGTATGTCAGGAAATTTTGACTGGATTTCGAAGATCTGAAGGGTTTTAAAGGGATTTATAAGATTTTGGAAAATTTCACGGATTTTCAACACCTTCGCAAAGAATTCAAAGGATTTTAAGGGATTTCGAGAGATTTGAAGGAGATTCGATGATTTCACGAGATTTCAAAGGATTTTAAGAGATTTTAAAGAATTCCAAAGTATATCCACGGATATTAGAGGATTTCGTAAGATTTAAAAAATTTAAAGGAGTTGTGAAGGATTTCTGAATATTATGAAGGAAATGAGGTATTTCAAAGGACTACAAAGTATTTTGAAGAATTACAAATTTTTTACGGAATTGAAGGGGATTTCCGAAGCCTTTTAGGGAGTTCATGAGGTTTCAAGGGAATACAAAAGTTTTTAAGTTATTTTAAACGATTCCAAAGGATTTCGAGAGGTTTCAAATGATATCAAAAGATTTCAAGAGTTTGAAGAAATCACCTAGTACAATTTCAGAGAGAATCTCAATTTTTTTACGAATTTCGAAATATGTCAGGAAATTTTGATTGAATTTCGCAGATCTAAAGGGACTTAAAGGAATTTTTAAGATCTTGAAAGATTTCACGGTTTTTTAACAGAATTGCAAAGATTTCAAATGATTTTAAGAGATTTTAAAGATTTGAAGGAAATTCGATGATTTCACGGGATATCAAAGGATTTTAAGAGATTATGAAAAATTCGAAAGTGTATTCACGAATATTAGAGAATTTCGTAAGATTTTAAAAGATTTTTAGGAATTTCAGACGTTTTCCGAATTTTTTAAAAGATTTTAAGGTATTTCAAAGAATCACAAAATTTTTACGGAATTCATTAGATTTTCAGGGTTTACAAATGTTTTAAGTTATTTCAAACGATTTC
>JAUMHM010044451.1:0-15348 GCA_032362435.1 Melikaiella ostensackeni
TATATTCTCTAAATAACAATCTCAAAAAGAAACAATTCACGACCAATTTTTATGTACAGCTGACACGCTTTAGTCACTCGGAATGAGTAGTTTAGGAAAAAAAAATTCTAATCAAAATTGTTAATACTGAAATATTATTCATGAATTTTGTCAACAAGAATAAGAAGCGTTAATGTTTTTTAAACGCTATTAATTAAATAGCACTTCTTGTTGGATTCTCTTTGGCTTTGATGCAAATAAAAAATGTAGCGCTACGATAAAAGCAAGAACCACACATCTTTTTATACATTTTTTAATATAAATCTTTTTGATCATCCAACATATCATTTTTATATTTAAGAACATGTGATACTAACATTAAAATAAATTTTACTGACATTTTTTTCGCCATCCTCCTATTCACAAGAAATGAGACATCGAATTGAAAATTTCGGCCATTTATTTGATTACCTGAATTTTTAACCTGATGTCTTATTTTATGTGAACAGGTGGATAGCAAAAAATTGTAGGTAAAATTTTTTTGAGACTAGTATCATATGTCCTTAATTTCAAACAAATACTAAAATTTCAATTGCATCATAACCTGTTTTTGTAGCTCTAAATTGTACAAAATAGTGTCATAAATCTGAAATATGTTTACGACTTCAGTGTGAGAGGAAACATGATTTAAATGCAGAAAATTTGGTAGGACCAATAAGATTGTGACTGAGTTAATATATACAACAACATTTCGAACAATATTCATTAGTTACACTCATTTAAAAATTCTTCATTCAAGTATGTTTCCATTATTTCCAGAAAATGAGGACCATGTTTGATACTCTGTGTTTAACCTGAGTGGTTTTCACTCATCATGTTGGTAAATATAATAATATATATATAGTTCAGAGTGCATCAATTATTACTGCAATATACTTATTTTTCCACCAAAAGCATACAAACTGGAATAACACTTTTTTCTAACGGTACAAGAGTGCTCTCTAAATCTTAAAATTACTGAAATTTCAGTAGTTAAAAGTAAACTTCTCTCAAATCAATTAGAGAAAAGTGAAAAAGTACATAAATTTATTTAGGGCTGCATACATTATTTCGAGAAGCTCATAGACATCGCGTGAGGGAAAGGAAATCTTGATAAAAGACCGCTATTGTGTAATATTTTACATCGAAATCAGCTGGCAAAAAAATACGCCAATTGATAAGTAACTGAAATCTTTTTGGAAATCATCAAAAAATTAGTAAATATTTTCAATATTCAACAATAATAAAGTTATGATTTTTTATTACTGTACCCTTAGTGAAATGCTAAAATGTTACTTCTTCATTAGTCAAACCTTCAAATGCTAATTGAATGCGTAAAATTTTTACTTAAGAGGATTTAGAGAATGGGGCCAAGTCGATTCTGCATCAAATATAAAAAAACTTAAAGAGAGGCGATTTTTGAAAACGGACTTCACGTTTTTTTAAAAGATTCTTTCCGATGAAAATATAAAAATTTTCAATGAAATCTGATATACAATGTGAACGCCTCACAGTGGGACAAAATGACGAAAAAATGTTCAAAATGCGATTCCGGCGACAATTTTTAACCGATAAATTTTGTTTTTAAAAATTGAAGCTAATTGAATTTTTAAGAGATCTCTCGAGGCCGATTCGAAGAAAAATATTGTTTACTTTATTTTTACACAAAGTTGGCAAAAATCGTAGAATTTAAGATATTTTTACTATAATAACACGCAATTGACTCAAAATGATTGATATTAGTGTTCAATCAATAAATAAACATTCATGATACATAACCTAATAATTTATCATAAACTAATGAATTGTCATTAACAATTTTATTGTTATAAACAATGACAGGTTATTTTTGAGTGGTTTTGGATATTTATTTAGCGATTTTTATTTCTATTCAAATTTGAAGTAACATAAGGACATACGAAGACAAAACGAAATGTATTTCTTATTCTTATAAACAAACTTTATAAACAAATGTGCAGTTTGAGCAAGTTTTGATTGTTATAAACAAATTGTATAAACAAATGCACAGTTAGAGCGATTCCTAAGAATTTCAGTTACTTTTTCTTTCAACGTACTTTGTCAGTCTTGCTAGTGATATTTTCTCAATTATATTGTCATTTAATGACAAATTTGATTTTTATAAACAAATTTTATGAATAAATGTGCACGAAATGAAGATATTCGTCGCATCAGAGAATTTCATACCAGAAAATTCAATCAAGTTGTCACTAACAAAGACTTGACTCACAAATTGTATATCACATCTGATTCAGTCATAGCTAGTAAGAGAAATCTCGCAACAAAATCAGGATCGAAACTAGGCCCAGAAGCTCAGGAACTATTAGTTAAAGAAAACTAAGATCCTTTTAATATTTATTCTATCATAACACCAAACGGTATTAATGTAAAATTAGTGAGCCCAACAAAGTTCGTTTGAAAAAAAAGGCATTTCAAACACTCAAAAATTGCTCCAACTGCACAAATATTTATAAAATTTTCTTATAACAATCACATTTTTCATGAAATGACAATATCGTTTATTGAAATATCACTGCCACGTCAGACAAAGCTCATTTAATGAAAAAGTACCTGAAACACTCAAAAATTGCTCAAACTGCAAAAATATTTATAAAATTTGTTTATAATAGTCTCATTTGTCATGAAATGACAATATGATTGAGAAGAGTATCACTAGCAAGACTAACAAAGTACGATTTAAAAAAAGTAACTGACAGTCTTCAAAATTGCTCAAACTGTGCATTTGTTCATATTTGTTTATAACAATCACAAAATTGTTATGAAATGACAATATCGTTTATTGAAACATCACTGCCACGTCAAATAAACACTTTTAATAAAAAAGTACCTCAAACACTCAAAAATTTATGGAAGTATACGGAAACTTCAAAAAATGTATGAAAATTCGTGCAGTCTTTCGACGATTTATGGAAGCTAATGAGAAAGTTATGGTAGGTTTTGGAAATTTGTGAGATTTTTCACAAATTGAAGTTTTAAAAAGGATAATTCATGGAGATTTCAAGCTTGTCAAGTTTTCATCCAGGGTTAAGATTTCTTGTCACAGTTTTGAAGGATTGAATGGTCTCTTTCCATCTTGAAGACCAAACTGCAGAAAACTGGTGCCCTCCTCAGTATACAACACAAACTGATTATAACTCCTTTGGTTCTGGCTTGGTTTTGATACTTTTCTTTGCAAGACCCAAGTTTCGTGGGACTGACGTTATGAATGGACACTCCACCTTCTGACAAATTATCTGTCTAATTTGGGCATGATTTTATACTCATGGAATGAATATCTAGCATCGAGTTGTAGTTGGGTGTATACTTTAAGCGATGAACGGTAAAATAATAATGTAGCATCGAATAAGATTGACACTCCTGTTGACGAAAGGCACGTCCTCGGAAAAGTTTCAGGCGATGAATGATCTTAAGAGGAAGGAATTGCGGGATACAATGCGCGTAAGGAAACTAGATATTTTGTGTGTACCTAAAACAAAGAAGAAGGGATGTGAAGTTAGAAACATAGAGAACAGACTCGAACTTTGGTCAGGAGTAGATAATGAATCATACAGGTATGCTGCTCAAGGAGTGGGCCTGATTATCAATGAGAGAGCAAAACGACATGTCAAAAAGTATGAATGTGTATCGCCGAAATAACTATGGGTTTTAATGAAAGTTGAAATCAGAAGACTATTTATTTCAGCGCGTTAATGTTTTTTAACCAGTTTATGTACCTAATTATGAAATGAAATTGGGCTAGAAAATCTCATGAGATTTTAATCTATATACTTTTGATTTGGTCGATTCTGATTTTGAAATGAGTACGTATTTTCATGCCTAACCTGAATAGAAAACCCAAACTCTGAAAACAAAACAAAAATCTATGAATTGATGTTAGAGGTTTGTCGCTAGCAAAAAGAAACTCAAGATATCCTTGTAAAGAGTGTTTTTTTTTCGATTTTTTTTTATTGACGTGAATGTCAGTAATAGGTTCCTTACACTTATTTTTTACAAGTTGTGACAATTCACTTCATATCCGTAATTCTTATGTGTTGAATCTTGCAGCTAGTTATCTGATTCACAAACTGCGTAGTGAATAATTTTCGTCCCTCTAAGTTGAACACAATAATGTCATAAATCTCAAGTACTTTTGCGACTTTAGTGCGAGAGAAGCAGCTAAATTACGAGTGAATACAAACAATTCAGAAGGACAAATGAGAGAGCGGTTAGTATAATACATAATGAAAAATTTTGAAAAATATTCATTTGTTACACTCTTATCAAAATTCGTCACAAATTGGTTTCATTTGGCGGAAAACGGATGAGAAAAGCTGCTTGTATTCGTATTTCTTCTTAGTGGTATGCAAAATATCGAGTTGGTAAATATAATACTTCATAATTTAAACGGTTATTTCAATTGCAGTATATTTATTTCTTATTTGAAATCAATAAAATTGAAATTACTCTTTTCCACCTTACGCACAGCGCCTAGAAAAATTTGCTTTTAAGTCACGAGAAAATGATAATACAGGCTCTTCCACAAAAAAATATGGCAGGAAAATAGAGATAAACATGACATTTTTTTTCAAGATGCTTTCACATCGAACCGTCTCCAACAGGTTAAATTACGTTGAAGAATAAATTAATTTGGTTTTTGAATTAAAGTCATGTCAGAGATAACGTTGGATCAACACAATTATTTCTGTCCAAGGATTTTTCATTCTCTCTTTCGGCATATATATGGCATGGAATAAACTGGGTAATATAGCAAAGTAGATAAGAGTATGCTCGTAGTTTAGACAAATATTCCAGTAAAATAGATTATTCTTGATACAATGTTATCTCTGTCAAGGTTTCAATCTGATTGCGTTGGAATTATTCTTCTTATAATTCAGTGAATTAGTAAATACGGCAGCAAATTTCAAATTACAATTAAATTATTCAAATATATTTAATTTACAAAAAAAATACAAAAAAAACATGAAATCCCATCAAAAACATCTGTGATGCAAGAAATCTTCCAAGTACAATCGCATGAGTTTTTTATTTAATGTGGGCACTATAATACATGGTTCTTCCACAATCATGTTATATAAGTACATTTAGATTTCGTTATTCATAGCCTCACAAATTATTACTATTTAAATAAGAATTTGTCATATCAATTTTGGATAAGATATTTTAAGAATTTAGATTCTATTATGAAGTTTCCTATACAACTTTTTAAAATTAAGGAGCCGTTTTTTAAAATACAGCACGGATCGAACAAAAAAGATTTAAATCGGCAAAGATGGCAACCCTCTTGCTTAATATATCAATTGAATTCTTGTTTGTGAAATAAGATGTATAATTCATCAAATTAGATTCAGAACCGGCTTGTAAACCGATCTGAATTTTTTCTTTAAATTAAAGCTAATGAAATTTCACATAAATCGATCACGCCCGATTTTGAAAAAAGTTATTTATTTTTTTTATTCACTGCTTATCCCCATGAATCCATTTTCACTCATTTATTTGTTTATAACAAAATCACTAAACTTTCAAACAATTCCTACGCTAATAGACAACTCTTCCGGACAGTTGCTCCATTGATTCTTGGTATTTTGGATTAAATCCAAGTATTTTTCGAAAGACGGTAATCTTCTGAGAAAAAATTGCATTTTTGTTATTAAATGAAAAAGAAATTAGAGAAATTTTTTTAAAATCGCCCCTGGCGGATTTATACGGAATTCTATTAATTTCAATCAGAAACAGGAAAACGTTCAAATCGGTTTACACTGTTTTTCACTGAATTAGGTTAGGTGTCTAGGAATATTTGCTAGAGACTCTAATCAAAACCTTCTCTCTCGGACAAAAAAAAATAGAACGCACCACAATGTTGCTTCAATAAAAAAAATCGGGGATATCTTGAACTTAGCTGCTAACGCTTTCGGTTTGCGCCAGAGTTCAGCGTGATCATAATACCTTAACTGAGACTAGTTTAAGGACTTCTGCAAAAAAAGCATATTTTAGTTTTAGGCTAGAAGAAATCAACTTTTTTCCGACAAATGGTTCTCCCTCGGTAATTGGTTTCGTTACCCTTCTTTTCGAATTATATTTCTCTGCAATTCCCAACGATATAATTTGCCTTACGAATCTTTCCTTAATCCAAGACATCTGGCAAGAAACGAATTTGTAGTAACAATAAAATTATAATTAATTCAAGAATATTCTTATTCAATCAAACTTTTCAGGGTTCAATTCAGCACTACTTTATCTCGAAAGTACTTTTTAATTTCTTCACATCCAAAAATAAATTTTTAAGAACCTTTTCTGCCTCTTCGGTAAAATTCTTAGAATGTGGATTATGTTCTTATGGCATTCTACCTTTCAAGTTAATTACTTTGTATTATTTGTCAATATACGTGAATTCAATTGATTTGAAGGTCAATTCAATGTATAATTAAAGATAAATTGACGTAAATACAGTAGAAGTTGATGTCAGTTCAGGTCACCTGCATTCACAATGAATGCAGCTAAATCAAATTATTTATTGAAAGGTGTCACGCAGAATTCAAAAACTAGAGAAATATACTGTGCGAGTTTTTTCAGTATTTTTCATTTGTCTCAAGCATATATTATCAAATCATAATATGAACTTGAATAGTTTCATTCTTTCCAAAAAAATTGTATACTCTCAGCATAATTCTTCAACCCGCAAGTTCGTTTTAACAATTAATAATACAAATATCGAGACAAATCTATTACACAAAGGTGCCTTAGTCCGTTTCTAATATCATATTTCTTGCTAACAGTAAAAAACTGCCAAATGGTCAAAAATCGAAAAAAAATGTATACGCAGGATTTGTTTCAAAATTTTCTGTTCTGGTTCTTCAAAAAATTAAAAAGGATGGGCAACAGTTTGATCAGGATTGGACCAATGCTAAGTCAAAGTTGGCATGGACCTGGGTTAGGATTAGTTTTTCCTTTCATACAATTTATTTTCACAACTGAATACGAGTATTACCAAGTAGCGTACATACATTTGGATTTGACAACAATGTTCATCCTTTTTCTTAAACTTAAAAATGTACCGCCCTCGCCTTATCAGTGCTCATTAGGGTACCAGATGCCGAGGAAAAAAAGCCTGACCTGATCATATTTTTCATTTTCCACTTTTCTACTAATGCTAAGCTACGAATAGTCCAATGATGTACTCGTGATTCTCATCTGTGAAGGCCTCCTGCTAATTGGTAAATTCGACCTAGATTTTTAAAAATTTCATAATGACGAACATTAAGTTGAATGGGAGGAGGATGAACCTGTCCTCGGGAACTTGTATTGAATGACCATTCTGATTCTGCAAAAAAGAAATTTGATTAAGAAGGGACAGGAAAGAAGGTAGAGAAATACAGATGTATGACAATCATTTCAGTGAGCTATGAAATTTACGCGAAAGTGTTTAGGAAGAGGCTGGAAAACCGTGGAATAAAAAGAAAGTATATCACACAACCAAACGAGTCTTAGCAAAAGAGATTGGGATCACAGATAACATTAACGTGCACAATTTTCTAGATAATAGAAACATGGGGTGGAAAAGAGGAAAACTAGTTGCACTGTTTGCGGATTTCAAAGCAGCATTTAACTTCGTGAACAGAAGGGTGATATGGGAGGCCATAAGAGAGAAGAGTAGATGAAGGTTCGATGTTGAGGATACAAAAGATAGATGTGGAGATTGAGATGAGGGTGAAAATATGAGAACGGAAAGGGGAGGGATTCTGGAAAGGAAGTGGACTTAGGCAAGAGGGGCAGTAGAACCCTCTTCTGTTCAGTGTCGGAGAGGAAGGAAAAAGGAGAGACAATATTGGGAACAGGCAAACTGTATTCATTAGTATACACAGACTTTGTGGTTCTAGTAGCGGCTGTCGAAAGAGGAATGAGTCTGATGATGAGAGCGTTCAAGGAGTATGTGAGAGAAAGAAGTTTAAGAGTAAATATGAGTAAGCCTAAGATGATGTGCTTTAGAGATAGAAAGTGTAGAGTAGAGTACGAATAGAAACTTAATAGTGAAGTCGTGGAGTTGGTGGAGGAGTTTTGTTACCTAGGTGTTTGGACCAAAGCAGAAGAAGGTAACGAGCTGCAGGTGAAAAAGAGATTGCAATGTGCGAAAATGGTAATGAGACAAGTGTAGGGTATAGGGAAGAGAAGATTCAAGGGCGACTAGTGGATGAGAGTGTGGATGTTCTACGTGCGAGCGTGGTCAGTGCTAAGTTATGGTGTGGAAATTCGAGGATGGAACGAGCATAAGAATGTGGAAAGTCTGCATGAGCGATTTCTGAGATGGGTCATGGGGGTAAGCTGGGGTTGCCCATGTTATGTGTTGAGAAAAGAAATAGGACGAGAGAAAATGGTAGTCAGGGAACTAAAAAAAAATCTTGGAATTTTGGAGAGGAAGTGTGAAGGGAGGAGGGAAGTAAGATTGCACAAGAGTATGCCCAGAAGATTATGGACAAAAAGAGGTGGAATAATGTAAAACGTTTGAAATGGGAGATAGGAATATGCAAAATGAGGTTCGAATGTGGCATGCAAGTGAGCGGTGAGGAATGGCTAGTCTAGGATTGAAAACGCAACGTTCAACCCGCTCTGGAAGCATCGAAAGCCAAATTTTCAATAAATAATTTATGGAAAAATAATTCTTTTTATACTTGAAAAGCAGAAAGATAGAACAATTTTCTCACCAGTTGTGCATTAAATACGATATTTTTCTGACTCATCATATAAACAATGTTTGGATTCCTCCACCTGACATTGTTTTATTAAATTTGATATTATTGACTGAGTATGATGTAATGATAGAATACTCTATTATGTTGGTATGATCGATTTTTTTAGGTCAAATTGTATGGATTGTTAATACTAAACCCAAATCTGATAATATCTATATTTTCATACAAATTTTAGTCAAGCGCTTATGCTATACCGGAGCAAGTTGGTCAAGTTTGAGAAACTTGTTTCACAAAAAAATATAATTTTATTTTTCTGAAAAAACTTTATATTTTAGATCTCCAAGGACAACAGATTGCGATCCTGCCAGGGAACGTCATGGGACCTGCAAATCTTTGGCCGCCTCATTCACAGAAGATTTGCCTAAGATAACTCTTAATTTTATTCTTCATTATATGCTCACGCGATCGCGCATAATCAAATACAATATGGTGAGAAATAAGAAATATTGCGAAAAAAATGTGCATAACATTTCATTTTGATTTTCAAAGTCCACCTGTCACCTTTCAATACTTGCAAAGAGAACACAGTAAACCCCATAAATAAATTCTATCTTTGAATTGGATGAAAACGCTGCAGCACATTCATCCACTTAAAGATAAAATTTATCTAGCGAAGGATAAAATTTATCTGTCGAAAGATGAAAATTCATCCGGCGAAGGATAAAAATGTATCTAACGAAAATATTTGTCCCATGCATCAAGTGACACTTCGATGTCAAACACCAAAACAACAACAGGAATTTGAGAATCCTTGGGAAATTTCTCATGTAAATCGTGTCCGGAAATTACGGGAGGGTTTTTTTAATAGGACTCACTCACAAACCTCTTAAAAAATTTTTGACAAATCCACATCACCGCACTTAGGTTAGTTTGTAAGGTTTGTTTACACATTAAAAAGTCTTCATCAGAGTAGATAGAAACTGCAGGTTCGACCACTAAAAGTCAAGGGCTGAATTCCGCTCAGTACCGTTTTCCTCCGGTCACAGAAGTTTTAACCACCCAGGGCTCAGAATGAATAATACGTCATTTAATTAAAGTAGTTTTCTACGCGTAATTCACAACGAATTATACGAGTACACTGCGAACACTCACTTCTGTTCTCACCAGATGGACCGTGGTCCTTTTGATTGGATTAAATATTTAATTAGTGTCTGACCGTCATTTACTTGTATTTAATTGTCTCTTACCCGTTATTTACCAACCAAGCGTCATTACCGTAAATACCGGTAAACCTGGTGAGTGTACTTGTCGAGGGCAAGGTCCCATATCTAGTAATGATGCTTGGTTGGTAAGGTAAAATCACCAATAGCCGAACCTATTAGACGAAGTGGTTTGATTTTTGCCTTTCATTATTGATAACGAAACACGTAATCAATAATTCTACCAATAATATACAAGTACGAACCCTCTACTCCAAAACAATGTATCAAAAGTTGTTCAAAATTGATTAAATCTATGAAAATTATTCAAAATTCGAAAAAGTGCTTTGGAGCTAATAGCCGAACGGGAAAATTGAAATGATCCAACAGCCGAACGTCACTGCACTAATTAACGAACGAGAGAATATTATCTTAATATTTTACTGATGAACATATATTTTAAGTAGTTGAGGTACCAATCATATAAATAGGCAACAAGAAAAACGTTTTAAACAACTAAAACCAATGGAATAATTACCACATCTCTTGGAAAATATTTAAAAATTTGCACTTGGTCTTGTACAAACTTTAATTCGGGAACTAGCGCAAAAACAAAAACCGATAGATGACACTTCGAAGCACGTTCGGTTATTAGGCAAATCGAATATTTTTTGTACCAATAACCGAATTTGAAATATTTCACCAAAAATAATTTTTTTTTTTTCATTTTAAAAAGTGACATTATACATAGCCTGGCGTGAAGGAGCGAAAATGATTGGCTCCAAGATCGGCTGATGCGATTACCGCCGAACTACGACAATATCTGTTCCCGTCAAAATTTGTCACCGTCATGCACTTTTGTTTTGAGCTTGTTTGAGGTTATGTTGATCAATGACACGCGGCTGCAGAATTTCGATACTTCGTTCGATACAAATCGACACAGTGGTAAAAAAACTTATGTTTACGGAATGAACATTTTTCTCTAGCGCAAAGCACAGTCAAGCATAAATTATCACATTTTACCCAACTTTGCCGTAAATATCGTAATAATACTGTAATAACTATCGTAATAATACTGTAATAATAATATCGTATAATACCGAAATCGTGGTGTCGATCATTTTTGCTGTTTCTTGCCAAGTCCCCAAAATTGCATTTCCCGTGCGGGTATTAGATAAAATTGTATTTCTCTTGTCTTCGATCTTCAATGCCTTTCACAATATCGTGTCAGCAGCCGGATTAACTTTCTTCCTCTCACTCTACAGTGTGACGATGCTATACTTTTATCTTACTCTGGATTTTTCTTCGCCTGTTGTTATTCTTCTTACTGGTGAAAAATTTGAAGTGAGATAGAATTATGACATCGTCACATGGTAGAATGAGAGGAAAAGTATTTATTCAACTGCTGATTGATGATTGTGTAAAAAAGCCCTTACATGATGAGACTATGTGACGTTATCTTGGAGTGCTTAATCAAAAACATGGAAAGGCATTGGAATGTATGCATGTATACCCTTAAGTAGGGTAGTAAAGTTTCATGAAACTTTAGAAACGTTTCAAGGTTTCCAA
This sequence comes from Melikaiella ostensackeni, assembly GCA_032362435.1. Classification (NCBI taxonomy): domain Eukaryota; kingdom Metazoa; phylum Arthropoda; class Insecta; order Hymenoptera; family Cynipidae; genus Melikaiella; species Melikaiella ostensackeni. Next base: position 11,510 of record JAUMHM010044451.1, read on the forward strand.
GATTTAAAATATATTAAGCGCGAAAATTCAAAATATAAAAAAATGAGATTAGGCCCTGGTAGAAGTTTCTGATAGACAGTTTTTTCCGAAGCTATCCAATCGTTTTTTTTTCTTTCAGCAATTTGTACTAACTTGATTTTCCGGTCAAAATGAGTCAAAACTCTTGATAGAAACGGTAAACTTTGTATGCAGATCTCGGAAAGAATCTGGAAGAAAATCATGCACAAACCCATCCAAAATTTTCTTTTCGAAATTTTAACCAGGGGGTATTCATTTTAAACATTAAATCCTGTATTAATATATAGCTTATTTTACTGGTTCCACTTTTCCTACACTTGGTGTAGCTTTTGCAGCAATCACGAGTCTCTTTTTCGGTAATCTAACCTCAAAAAAGCACATTTCTACACCGGATTTGCGAAAGACTTGGCTTCTACTACACGACCTCATGGAGCTCGTGTAGCGACATGAGCGTCACCAATAGTCATTGGGCCAGTTTTACCGGTATTTACGGTAATGATGCTTGATTGGTAAATGACGGGTAAGAGGCAACCAAATACAAGTAAATAACATGCAGACACTAATTAAATATTACTCCAATCAAAGCGTCCACGGTCCATCTGGTGAGGACAGGAATGAGTGTTTACAGTGTATAATTTGTAGTGAATTACGTTTAGAAGACTCTTTTCATTACGCGACGCATTATTCATTCCGAGCCCTGGATGGTTAAAGTTTCTGTGACCGATGGAAAACAATACTGAGCTAAGTTTAGCCCTTGACTTCTGATGGTCAAACCTGTAGTTTCTATCGACTCTGATGAAGACTTTTAATTTGTAAATGAACATTACAAACCGACCTAAAGACGGTGAAATAAATTCTTTCAAAATTCTCTGAGATATTAGTGAGTGACTCCTATTAATAAAACCCTCGTTTAATTTTCGAACACGATTTTCACGAGGAATTTCGCGAGGAGTTTCAAATATCTGTTATTGTTCTGGTGTTTGACATTGAAGTGTCACTTGATAAATGTGACGTTTGTGACAAATATTTTCGTCAGATAGATTTTTATCCTTCGCCGGATAAATTTCCATCTTTCGCCAGATATATTTTATGTTTGTGTGGATAAATGTGCTGCAGCGTTTTCATCCAATTTGAAGATAAAATTTATTCCTTAGGTTTACTCTGTAAGTATAATCAACGTATGACGTTGGAAAAATCCTCATTACGTTGAAATTATTTAATCAGACTGTGTACCTTGTTATGAAATAAAATTGGGCTATAAATTCTTACGAGATTTTAATCTATATACTGTTGATTTGGTCGATTCTGATTCTGAAATAAGTTCATATTCCAATTCTTAAACTCAATAGAAAGGGTATATATTCAAACTGAAAACAAAACAAAAATCTATAAGTTGATACCAAAGGTTTGCTGTTAACGAAAAAATTAAGGTATCCGTGAAAAAAGTGTTTTTTCTTCGAATTTTTTCTCATTGTATTGAATATCAATAATAGTTTCCTCATACTTGTCTTTTGCAAGTTGCGACACTTCACTTCATATCCGTTATTCTTTTGGGCTGAATCTTCCAGCAACTCATAGAACTACCAACTGCGTAGTAAGTAATTTTCGTCTTTGTGAGTTGTACACAATGGTGTCATAAATCTTGAGTGCTTTTGCGACTTTAGTGCGGGAGAAGCAGATAAATTACAAGTAAATACAAACAATTTAGAAGGACGATTGAGAAATCGGTTAGTATAACATAATATATAATGAAACATTTTGTTAAATATCCATTAGTTACACTCTTATCGAAATTCCTCATAAGTGGGTTTCATTTATTTGATAAGAAATGAGGAAAGTGACTTGTATTCTGTGTCTCCTCCTAGTGATTCTCACTAAGCCAGTTGGTAAATATAATAATGTATAATTTAGATGGTATTCTGAATCGCAGTATATTTATTTGCTATTTGAAATCATTAAAATCAAAAATACTTTTCTTTACTCACGCACAGCGCCTAAAAAAGTCTACTATTAGATCATGGGAAAAATATTCATATAGACTCTCTCACGAAAAATTATGTCATGGAAATAATAACAGGCATGACATTTTTTTCCAAGATGCCTTCACATCGAATCGGTTTCAATAGGTTAACCAACAAGCTCGATAAAGCCTTGTCAGAGATAACGTTGGATCAACACAATTATTTCTGCCTAAGTATTTTCCATTCTATTTTGCAGCATATATGACACAGAATAAACTGATTTATATAACAAAGCAGATAAAAGTATGCTCATAGTTCGACCAAATATTCCAGTAAAACAGATTTTTATTGATGAAACGTTATGTCTGCTAAAGCTTCAATCGAATAACCCTGGAATTATTCTTCTTATAATTTAGTAAACTAGTGAATGATGCAGCAAAGTCAAAATTATAATTAAATTATTTGAATACATCAATTCTAGAAAGAAATATGTGATCCCACCAAGAACATGTGCGATGCAACAAATCTGCGAAGTACAATCGCATGAATTTTTATTTAATCTGGGCATTATAATACATGATTCTTCTGAAATTATATTGTACAAATATATTTAGATTCATAAATTTATAGGCTCACAAATAACTATCATTTGAGTGAGAATTTGTTTAACAAATTTTCGAGGAAATTTATGAAGATTAGTAAAAATTATGATATTTTTATTATTATCAAGCGACATATCCGACTGGTTAGTCTGCTTGGCTCAATGCGCGTTTCCTGTCGGCTTTCTCGTGGGGGCTGCCTCCCGGAACGCTGCGCAATTTGAAGTCCCCGGTAGATGGTCGGTCTGGCACTTTTCATCTCTAGCGGCACTCAGGTAACAGAATACGAGTAGAGTGCTGGCGCAACCCAACCAACATTGAGATGCCCTGAACGCACTATTTTCGTGGCCAGCACCTCATCCAACTTAACGTATGCTTTTAAAGTTTTCCTGAAGGTTCATCTTGTCATGTTGACTTCGACATGTCCCACCAATCCTTCGCCAAAGTGACTCCTCACAGCATCTGTAACCCCCTCTTCATCGGTAGATAAATCGAGGTCGAGAACCTCAACCTCGATATGAGGAACAAGCTCACGCACGTTTCCCCCACTCCTCATTTCCATCTTGATGGCTGATGAAAGTTTCACTCTGCCATCTACTTCGTTGCCTACTTCGTTGCCCACTCCGATGAGGATGTCCCCACCCCGAGTCTGTCTTACGCCCCTGATCTCAACACCAAGGGTTTCCGGCTGCACCGCATTCTTGATGTTCTTGAGAACATTGGCATAGCTGGAGCCCTCGGACGGTTTTTCTCGGGTCGAGCTCGCTTCTGTAACTCCTCCTTCTTTAAATACCTGTTGGTGGGCTTCTCTTCCCTGAAGACCGTCTTCTACGCTACAAGTCTAGTGTCCTGCGCCCGCCTTTGTAGCTTTTTCGGTGCGAGTCTACACGCACCGACTTCCGAGGGACTCTCGGTGAGCTCTCTCGTCCTCTCCCCTTTCACAGAGACGAAAGCTTTCTGGGCGTCTTCAGTAGTCTAAGTCCCCTTTTCCGCCACTCGTGTCTTACTCCGGTCTGGGTCCCAGCATTCTGGAACTCCCCTCATCTTCCTCATTTTTCGTGCTAACGTGTCGTACACGAAGAAATCATGGGACATTTCACACGACACCCTATGTCCTCTGAAGAATTTCAACTCCTTGATCAGTTTCGTTGCATCAGCAAGGCCTTCCCTAATCGGCATGAACATGTTTCGTTTCCTTCCACGAAACTCCACCACTTTGCTTAGTACCATCCCCATCTTGTCTAGTTGCCGTACCTCCTTC
>JAUMHM010044477.1:0-15347 GCA_032362435.1 Melikaiella ostensackeni
ACGCTTTTTTCACGGCAAACACCACTGAGTCGTGTCATACGCAAGAATCAAAGGTGTTTGGGTTTCTCCGTGTATGGCTGGTATGAACTTTTTTCACCTTACGGTATAAAAAGTGTAGATTGAAGCAATTTTGCAAGGAGAATTTTAATTATTTCTTTGAAAATTAATTCAAAGAAAATGTTTAAAAAGATTTTAAAGGATTTGAAATGATTTCCAAAAATTTCGGAAAATAATGTAGAAGATTTCCAAGCAAAATTTTTCAATTTTGCATGAGTACAAAATTTTATTTAAAACTTGAATAAAGTTAAGAGATGCTTACAAGTTTTGATTTAGAAGCTTTTTCAGAATTTTGAGAGGTTTCAAGCAAATAAAAAATTTTTCCTAACCTTTCTGGGAAATTTGAAATGATTTTTTGTTTTACAACATTTATTTTGAGAGAATAAAGAAAATGATTTTAAAACATTCAAAAACATTTCCAGCATTATTAAAAAAGAATCTGAAAGATTTAAAGGCATTTTTTTTTTAATTTTGCAGAATTTGTACAAAATTTTAGGAAGAATTCGAATCATTTTAAAAGATATTCAGAAGTTTTTAAAAAATTTATAAAGTGATAAAAAATTTGAAAAAACTGTAAGAAAATTTAGATTTCTGAAGATTTCAAAATAAAATTCTGATATTTTTAAAATATTTCTAAACGTTTCAAGATAATAAAGAAATTTTCTTCAGATTCCTGGGAATATTAAAAATGAGCCTTTATTTGAAAAAATCAATTTGAATAGGATATTTTAAAATATTTTAAAACATTATAAAAGATGTCCAAAATTGTAAAACATGAATCCGGTCAATTTGAATACAATTTTAGAAATAATTCGAGTCAGTTTGACAGGTATTTAGGAATTTTTGGAATTCTGAAGAGATTAAAAATATTTCAAAACTTTGGAAGCTAATCGAATATATATAAAATATTTTTCAATTTTTTCCTAGCGTTGAAGTCTCTCAAATATCTTTTACATTACTTAATTTTTTTCTACAATTCTATATTAATACGAACTTTTTAAACATATTTTAAAAGTTATGAAAGGTGGGGTTTTCCAGAGAACATTCTTTATGTTTTACTTTTTCAAATTTTTTACTTTTCTTCCATAAACTACGATACCAATTTTGGGCTATTTTTAGCCCCACCGTCCCCACACGTCCACGACCGTAGGGTTTTCTTGATCCCCCTTCCCCCCTTCCCCCCTTCCCCCCCGAAAATTAACGTAGCCCGAAATTCTCTTGAAGCAGAGGAAGTAGGATGATTTTTCACAAAAAGAGGAATAATCGAAAAATAAATTCTTTTCATGAAAATTCCTTGAAAAAAAGGAATTTTCCAACAAGAAGATTAATTTTCTGCCAAAAAAGATCATTTTTCCACAAAATACATCCATTTACAACAAAATTGTTAAATTTTTAAGATAGAAGGACGAATTACTTTCACAACAGTCGAATTTTGAACCCCAAAATATTATTCTTCACAGTTTATGACAATGTTATTGTTAATTTTATACCAAATAATTAAATTTTCAAATACAAACAACATTTCCAAGAAAACATTTAATTTTCAAAAAAACAGTTTCATTTTCTAACAAATTGTACAATTCCTATGTTCAGAAAATAAGTTTTCCACAAATCAGTTCAATTTTCATCCCAAAAATATGAAATTTTTCACTAGAATAATGAATCTCCAACGAAAAAACAATTCATTAAAACAAAAATAGTTTAGATTTTCACTAAGCAGTTGATTTTGCAACGAGAAAAGATTGCTTCCCAACAGAACATGTAATATTTTACATTTCAACAAAAAAATTTAATTTTGATTAAAAAACTGTTGAGTTAAAAAAAAAAGAATTTGCAAGAATATAGTTAAATCCTAAAACGGAACAAATTAATTACTCGTAAAAACCAAACGATAACATTTTCAACTAAAAAGGATTAATTTTCCAAAAAGAAGATTACTTTTGTACCAGGCAGGAGGATTTAACAAAATACATAAGCTTTGAAACAATTAGTTACATTTTCAACTAGAAAAGATCAATTTTTAAACGAAAATGGTGACTACAGAGATGAACAAAGGCATGAAATGTCAACTAAAATGACGAATCATAAAAAAAGGAAATTTTCAAACAAAACTGTTTGGATAAAGAGATGAACAAAGAGATGAATTGTCGACTAAAATGAGGAATCTTAAAAAAAATGCATGAAAAATAAAAATATGGTACCCCTAAGCACACTGTAGTGATAATAATAGTTTTTAATAAAAATAGTATCATCATACTTTGCACACTACTTTAACTTCACGAATGAAAACGTGAAGTGTGGTTAGAGGGGTGTCATAGTTAAAGAGGCGCGGCCCTGGTCAAAGCCTAGTGGCAAAACTTTGGGAGCACATGCTAAGGAAAAACGAGGGCGTACCTGTGAAAAAAGGCACCCCGCTAGTTTCTGACACTTGCTTTCCAGAATAAAAAACTGACTTCAAAAATCGCAATTTGCACAGAGACATAAAGAAGCACATACTTCTTTCAAACTGTAAATAATTACAGATAGTTCAACTAACCACCTCTAATTTGAATCACTTCATTATCTTCATTAGAACTGAAGATAGTTCAGTTGTATATTTATGTACAAAAAACGAACAATTTGTTATATTTTGCAAATTTTTTAACGGCAATTTGTTGAGAAATGTTTAAAGTACCACCATGAATTTTTTCAGATTTTTCATATTATTTTTTCAATAAAAAACTATGCTCCAAAGTTCACTGTCGTTAAAAGCTGTCAAATTTCCTTACTTTTTGTCAGATTTTCAGGTCTGTATGCTATAAAAATTTTTTTGGCATATTGCTTTTTGGCTCATTAACGTACAACATTTTAACCTTTAAAATGATCTTTTATTCATTGAGCTAATATTTTTTCTTCACTCACTTTTTGAACGTCAAAGCTAGAGGACTCGAATTTTCTCGCCGATAGTAGGTATCGCAATTTAATCGACAAACTGTTCAATTCGACTCTTCGTATTCACTACCTCACAATTGAGCATGCGTCACGAATATCGGAGCCATTTTCAGCACTCGCGATTCCGAATAACCAAGCTCTGCTACCATTGTTTTTTATGGGAATTTTGTAGGCTGGTTTTGGATGACTCTTCGTTTTTTCTTCCTCTTTTTGCTTTTTGTTGTGTACAATTATTGTATATTTGTTTCTAATGAGCCGAAAAACGGGTAGTCCAAAAGTCTATTTTTGAGTTGTGAACTTTTTGGATGTTCTTTTTTAGTACAAAAAAAATAAGAAAATGGATTTTAATTCGATCTTCAAGAAACTATTCTTTTTAATTCTCCGGATACTACGTAATCAGAAAGAAACCGAGGGGCCATCCACTCTGAAGTCGAAAATCGCACAGAGTCTGTCCTTTGTACTCTTTTGATTCTATACCCTTCACATGTGTCTCCATCTCCCTCGATATTCTTCTTTTCTGATTTCCTCTACTTGAGTATCATCATTAAACCATAAAATTTCAAAATGGCCAAATAGCTCAGGGATAGCAGTGCTCCTGTTTGAAACCAAAGTTTGAAAACAGATGGAGAAGGTGTTTGATTTGATCATTTTTGGGTGATATAAAAGTTACGAATGTTCAGGTTAGTTAGAGTTACCATTTCAAAACTTCATTTCACGCAAAAATTATAAAACTATACAGTTTTTCCTTGTTCATATATATCTGAATTTAGAAAAGGAGTACTGCTTAGTGTTTCAAAATGATTTAATTCTAATATTTATTCAGTAAGGTGAAGTGATTCATTTTTTAGGTTAGAACTTGAGTCCAACAGCCTTCCCGTTACAAATCGCTTCAACTTTTGTTCAACTTATGTATGGCAATGTATCAATGGGTCATAATGAATCATTCTTTCCTGACAAGTCTTTTTTTTATCATTTATCAGGACGTTCAGCTGATCTTTGTGATGTAAATAATGGCATGAAATCATGTTCATTTGCTGCTCGGACGAAACATTCATCTCCACAGGAATTTCTCTCAACCCTTCTAGAAAAAACACCTTGAAGTCAAAATTGTACAAGTACGTTAACAAATTAGGCAAGTCCAGAATTTGCGAAGAACGCTCTTGCGCTGCAAAGGGCTGTATAACCCTTAAAATTGATGCATCTGTTCCCACTTTTTCACTTATGCAGAAACCTCAATGATTCAGCACCTTTCAGACGTGGAACATCTTCCCATTGTTCGTGTAATTTAACAAGTAATAATTGTTGACACTGAATATATTCCATATCAGCCAGATTATAATCAACAAGTTTATTCTTCAATGAAAAAAACTAATTTTCCATAAAAATAGGCGAACCATCAACAGATTAGTTAAATTTTTAGCGAAATAGTCTTGAGCTGAATTATTGAATCTTCAATAAATAAATAAAATTTCAATGAAGTACTTCCATTTTCACCCAAGTATGATTCAATTTTTAACCAAGAAGATTAATTATGCACCAAAAGACGACTGCTCAACAAAGTGCATGAATTTTCAAGCGAGTACTTCAATTTTTGCTTCAATTCAACTACTTTCAAGTTAAATTAAAAATTTATTATTTGAGTATGAACCATCACATGTTTAGTTGAGGATTTGTCGCTTGTGATTGAAAAATCAACTACTTAGGTAAAGGATGAACAACTTTTTTCACTTCCTTTTAATTATATTTTGAAAATCTTTGGCTTCTTATGCACATAATATATAATAACCTTGACGTGGTCTCTTTGTACCCCAGTCGATTTCGAAAATTTTTTTGAAAATACTTTCTTCGGCGTAGATGGAACGGGCCATTTCGCTAGTTCGTCCGTGCAAGATTTTCCCTCGTTGTTCGACGAGGGTGATGGCCTTTCATAAAGATAGAAAACGATAGCTGCTGCATGGCTGCTAAACTCCCCAAGACCAGCTACACAAGTGCAATTAGCACTTAAACTAGATCCATTTAGATCTAAGACAACCAACGTTTTCAAATGTTTTTCATTTATTCTTTGAGAATGTTCAACCTGTTACAGTTCACATATTTTCAATTTTGCGAACATCGCCTACATTTATTACAAAAATCGAGGAGATTTTCCTATTACAATGGACATTACCTAACCTCAAATTTACAACATCTGGCAATATGTTCAAAATGGTATGCTACTTCTCAGGTAAGCGTTATTATTATATAGGTACAAAGTTTAGTGACACATTACGAAACAAAATATACTTCAATATAAATAAATACATGCAGGTAATGAAAAATGAACGTGCCAGTATTAACCTTACCGCGCACTAGGAACTTGTCATCTACTTTCTTGCACTCCACTCTTTTAACAAATCCGGCTTTGTAAAACTTGAAAGCCTCTAAGCTTTCATAAGCTTTCAATTGTTTGCAAATATAATAGCTATGAGTTATCGTAGAATACGATATAAGATAGATCTCACTCACTACAGGTACATCACTAATACTGGCGGAAAAATCCTCACTTTTCAGAGTGTAGGGATCTAAATTGTCAATTGCACTCAGTTTATCACAATAAGATACCTTCATTTTACCAGATAAACTCAAAAAGTATTCACTAGACATTTCCGATTTGCCAATAAGCGCATTTTTCTAACAAAGATAATACACGCGACGCAATGTGTACAATGCAATGGCATCCCTCAGCCCATCAAACATTTTGGAATGACGTCACAAGTGGAAATACTCAATTGGGAGTCTGCATAAATGTGAAATCAGGTACGTTCCTCTTTCCTCGCCCTCAGAAGAAACGGAAAACGATCATGACTCTTTCCGCCCCACCTTTTGTCCAAGGTACTGCTGTTTCATTCGGGCTTACCTGCTACACGTCACATTTTGACCCTAACAGACTTTTCCTCTACTATTTTGTTTAGACTTTTACAGATTATTTTTCCTAGGATAAAAAATATCTTTGGAATTTACAATAAAACTATCCAGTGATCACGCAACATAAATTAACCCTATCAGACGTATATTATACTATGCATTTTTAGTTTTGGGTAGTGGCATTTTTCATGAAATTAAGTCATACTCAGTTACTCAAAACTTTGGAATCCAATCGGAGGGCCTATGTCAGGGCCACCTGACGCGTCCTGAGGTTGAAGATGGAGGATCCCTATATGCGGAACGCTTCCTCAATCAATGCAAGAACAAGCCGCAGACAAAGACGTGGAAGCGACATAAAGACCAACCGCGGAAATCAGGCACCCTCCAAGAGATGATGACGACTTCAGGACGAAAAGAAACTTCAACATCCAGGTTCTGTCTAAGCCCCAAAATCTTCGTGAGGATCTCTCGGAGGAGTCCGACCTCCGGACCATCACTTGTTCAGTTCATGATGCGGCGAGAGCTTTGGCCGATTCAAATCAAAGCATTAAGCCGACGATAGATCGAATGACCAACAGTCGCTTGCATCACCTGAAGGAGAAAATTGACTGAGCTAGACAGAACGCATCCCGTATTCAGTGTGTGATTGACTACATAGCATCTAATAAGCCTTTTGCGGTAAAGGTCCAAAAGTTCGCTCACGAACTGAGGATCCACCATCCTGCATTGAATAAGTCAAAGCTTTTGACGATCAAGCAGCGCATTGTTGACAAAAAACGGGTGTTTTCTGATGCCAGAAGGAAAATACAGAAGAGGGAGAAATGGGTCAGGGAGGATCAACAGTTTCTCGCTGACCCATCGTGCCTCTTCCTCGATTCCCCTGTTTCTCTCAATAATCCGCCTACGACCGAGCAGTAAGAGACTTTTTGAAGAGAAATTCACGAGGTTCGAAACCCATTGCATGAAGATACTGAGAACATCATGTGTTTCAAAGAACTGTGCAACAACCTTATAACGCCCGAGGATCACTGCCGGAGAGGTGGAGAAAGCACTGAGGGGTACAAAGAACTACTCCGCTGCCGGACCGGATGATATCAAGAGCTTCTGATGGAAGAAGGTCACTGCTACACGCCAACATCTGGCCCGGATCTTTACCTCGTATTTGGAGTCAAAGACGCCCATTCCACAGTGGCTGGTGTTGCGACGCTCTGTTCTCCTACCGAAGAAAGGTGACTTGTCCAACTTATGGAACTACAGGCCAATAACTTGTTTCATCACGCTGTATGAGCTCTTTACAGCTATCTTGAGCGACAGGATTGTTCAGACAATTCGACTTGTGTGAAGATAGATCTACGAACAATGTGGATCGGAAAAAGGCGTAGCAGGCTTTCGGAAAAACCTGATAATCGACAAAAGCGTCTGCAAAGAAGCTGCAACCTACAATCGCAATCTGTTGATGGCCTGGACTTATTACCAGAAAGCTTTCGATTCAACCTCCCATAGACTTATCATCTGTCTGTTGGAAAGTTTGATGATTCATCCACAGATAGTGGGATGTATAGAGAGATTGATGTTCCTTTGGAAAACCAGATTTTCTACCTCATCTAAAAAGCATCGCGCGATAACTAACAGTGTCACCCTCCAGAATGGCATCTTTCAGGGTGACACCTGAAATGTGTGAAATGTTTGAAAAAGAGAAGAAACCTTTTCTCTTTCGCATTACACTTTCGCTAATATCTCTCGCACAACGCAATTCTCATTGGTACCTCTGCGATGGGTCTTACAGTCGTAAGCAAACGGTCACTCATATTTTTTATGAATGACTTGAAGATCTATGCTTATGGGACACAGCATCTCAAGGATGCTCTCAAGATCGTCGAAGTGTACACACGAGAAATTGATATGAATTTTGGATTGGACAAGCGTGCCAAAATTCATTTGAAACGAAGACGACTTGCTCGCGTTAGCGATGACCCTAAACTCGTGGACAGAAGTGCTATTAGACACCTGCGCGCTGGGGAGACCTACTTATACCTAGTTGTGCCAGATAGCCGCATGCAGTATGTAGCATCAGTGAAAGAGGCTCTCCGAAGCAGATACAAGCGTCTCCTTCGACAGACTTGGTCTTCCAATCTGTCGGCGTTAAACAAGATATCTGCAACTAACATGCTTGCCGTCGCGGATCTACTCTCTTCATTTGAAGTGGTTCCATGGATGAAGCATGAGCTCACGCCCCTCGATATCGCCACACGTAAGATCATGCATATACAGAAGAGCTTGCAGATCAAGTCGTTCGTTCCGCGCTTATTCATCCCACGCCGTAAAGGCGGACGCGGACTTCTGAATACCCAGTGTCTTCATGATCGAATTATCTTGGGTACAGCTCACATCGTAGCAAAAGGAAGAGATCCTCTTCTGACAATGGTCAGGAACAACAAGATGATTGGCGAAGGAGCGTTTCTCTACAAAGCCGCGCAGCAGGCGGCTGAGGACTTCGGTCTTGATCTTAACATCAGAAGTGAGGAAAGTGCATTAATCGATCTAGATGTCGCACTTCTGAAAGCCTGAGTAAATAAAGTAGAGTTGAAGAATTTCCTCGAACAGTTCCATGACAAGAAAATGCATGGAAACTTTCACAAAAATGTAAAAGATAAGTCTTTGTCGACGGAGTTAATTTTTCCTTACCTCAAACCATCCGCACTTGAATTAGGCGGAGAGGGTTTTATTTTCGCGTGTCAGGACGGTGTCTGTTTTAATTCTGTTAAGAATAAAAGGCTGAATTTTTTTTAAAATATTCAAAGTCGGTAACAAATTGCCTCCTACAAGTTATTCTGAACCCCGTTTTTCTTCACCCTTTTGTGGAATGCTTCAAAGGAGATAGACTCAATTGTCAAGAATGAGAAGGACCAAATTCACTGGAACTACAACTTCTGGACCATAGTCCCTGTTGAGCACTCGAAGCCTGACATTTTTCTTATTGACGTCGAAAAACGAACTATTTTTGTGATCGAATTTTAGGCTCCCGCAAAGGTAGCTTGGGAAAATGAGAACGGGAGAGACCAGTGTTGCTGATTATGTCTGGTTGGTGAGACCTGAACAATTATCTGTCGTGGGTGCGTTGTCACTAGTAATCTTATGGATATTGCGTCTGTACAGCGTTTGAAATAAAAGAGGTGTCATTCAAAGTTTATAGTGTTTATTAAGATAAAGAATAGATAATCAATTAAATAACATGTGAAAACTTACTTCTACCTTGCTATTTCAGGAAATGCGTGAGAGGCTGATCTGTCGATTGTATCTCCAATACGTTGTAGAGCAGAGACGGAACTCTACTGAATGTTTGTATGAGTTTTTCCGGAAGTCACTGAATTGGTGTGGTAAAAGGTGAAATAATGTCAAATTTTCAAAAAATCGAAAATTTTTTTTTCGCCTGAAAGGTATATTAGGGTCTTAAAAATAATATACCAAGAAATGGAGGGCGGAAAAAAATGTCTAAATGTACAAATTTTCAATTCTGCCGCAATGCCTTTCAGGTGTGAGTTGTATAAGTTTTATGATACGCTGGAACCCCCATATAGGTCTCACTTTGGTTCTTGTTTGAAACTTTTTTTTCAAAAGTGCACGATGTCGCGAAAAATCAATACGTCGGAAAAATCCTACGTACGTCTCTTGCTGTTGTTTTACAGAATCGAAAAAAGTTTGGTTTCTTATTCCAGCTCGAAAATTGCGAGGTTTAGGTTTGCGGCCGTAGACACCTTAAGAAAAAAGGGCCGACGGAGAAATGCTGCGCAATCGCCATTTTTTCATGAACGAACTTAAAAAAATATTTCCTGTTCCTATTACTATACTAGTATTAAAAATCTCATTTTACAGTATTTTGATTGATCTCTCCATTGCGCCAAAAAATTTTTCGAAATATGCCTATTTTTCGTACTTTAGTTCACAACTTGATGATCCGTTAATTGTTTCACGAAGAGTTAAAAGTACGCGACTTGATCAAATCAGTTCGTAATTCACGGATTAAGTTGACAGCGTGATTGCTTGGAACGTGAAGACAACCACCAGGGGTGACTCTGGGGTTTATATAGAACGGGTTCTCCATGTTAAGGATAGAGAAGATGAGTTTATGCTAAGAGTCACGCGCCGTGACAAAAATGAGCGATGGCATGCGCGGTGACAGAAGTGAGCGATGGCACGTTCGTGAATATCCGGTCCGTCCATGATAAAATTGTCTGAAATATGATCGTCTTGTTTCATAATGTTATAAGGATTGTCACGAGCGATATCGATTGCGATTTGAATAATTCATGTGGGTGACTTATACGTGAGTTCTCTCGGCCGACACTCTCGGCAGCCGGTCATTGCCTTTCTGGTGCTTTCAATGATACAAATTTTTTATGTAAACTCAACTATGGCCAACGTATTAAGTCAGGCGCTCGTAAGTACAGCATGGCCTGACTATGTACATGTTGTTTCACTTACGCATTACATGTTGTACATTATCAGATGATTGATATTTTGAGCGCATCATTATTAAAAATGCATCAGTTTAAACATATGTTTGTGCTTATTTTCCATATATTCAGATTTAATTTTGAAATTGTTATTGTTTAAGGCATAAGGTTTATAAATACAATCATATGATAGTATTGGTATGATTATTTTATGTCGGTAGAATCCGTAGTTGGGTTCTTTCATTAACCGAGTTTCGTTGAATTATCGTTATTCACGGAGTCTTTTATCTACCCATGGTGATTTACTTTTTGTTAGCTTGCGCTTTTCTGCTTTACCGTTGGTAGTGTAATTACCATTAGTAGACATACGGATTTCCAAGTTTTACAATTGAAAATTTTACATCAAACTTACTTTTAATTTCCTGATGTGATACTTGACAATAGTGAGGCGTTGTGAGGTGCAATTGTGTAACGTGTGAGTAATGTATGTGTTGTTGTGATCAAAGTACGTATGTGTTGCACTTATTTTCTGCTTCTGCAAAGAGAAGCTTGGTTGGTCGTTTTGTTTCACTCCATTGATCAAAGTTAGTGTCATCAGTTTTTTTATATGATGACTATAGATGTGCTGTACATCTGTGGAAGGCTTCCTTCATTCTTGGGTGGCGAAGCCTCCTCAGGCTCCAATGAAGGCCAGGAAATCCCGAGGCAGTCCCAGCTCGTCAGCAATTGTGGTACCGGACTTAGCACTTCTGCGGAAGACGAATGCGGAAGTAAGTCAGCTATCTGAGAAGTCTGATGAGCTCATTGGTCTACATTTGTCTTTGAGACCAGATGCAAGCTCACGTAGCTGTACTCACGTGTCATGTGAGATATCGGTGTGTTTGGTTTCAGACAAGAAGGCATGAGCTACTGATTCTGTCCGTGTGGGCGGTTCATCTATCTGAATGCGACAGAGGTGTGGTGCGAGTGTGCGCACACACTGCACGACTACGAAGGTCATTTTGTTCTCGCGTTTCGTTGTTGAAGTTTATAGTTCTCAAAATTAAGACTGTGTGGCTGGACGATCTAGAATGCAGGACTGGTAACGTCATCGTATGCACTTGTGATTTCGTTCGTATTATCAGCTTCTCACTCGCCATTTTGTTTGAATGCTTCCATCTCGCAGTGGGCGTTCCGTCACATATTCAGGTGGAGTCCTCACTGTTGTATGTCACACACGATCGGCCATAATGGAATGGTAACGTCATGCTTGACGTTTAGCGTTTACTCTATTGGTACGGCGGCGGCTCGCAGTGGTGGTTATATGCGTGGGGTCATCCATACCCAAAGTAAGATGATAACATTCCCATTCGTTTCGCAGAATGTCATGGGTATGAAGATATTGACTGAAGTTTCCAGTGTCCAGGAAAATTGCAATTCTTCAGTAGTTTACGTCAGTCGTATGTGTTTCAGCTTCTCATAAAATAATCCGGAATCTTTCTTCAGGGGCTGAATTTCGTACTGCGTGGGACCCCCAGGGATGATTGGGAGCAAGAGAAATAATATTCATTTCCACTTGGTAAGCCTCGAAGTTGAAATAAGGCACTCCATCTATGTATTGAAGATTTATGTTGGTACATTTTATAATGATTATTATATGTATAAACGGTCTTGATTTCTTCTGGAAAAAAAGAAAGAAAAATGAAACCTCCGAATTCTCTTTCTTCCTTTCTTTCGTTTTTTTCTTTTTAGCTTATCTCAAACTCATGTGACTTTTGAGGGTCAATAGCTCCTATATATCTAAGCATTTGTCCCACAGTAAATTCACAACCCCTGTAGGACAATTCCCTAGACACATATGGGTTATTGAATTTACAATCAGAGGAAGAGAAATGTAGGTGATTTTCTTCCGAATGTGTTAAATTTTCTTTGCAATTATTCAATTATAAATTCACCTTGGGAATGTTGGTGAACTTTTCTTCTTACAGGGATGATTCGCTAGTGATGGGTATACTTGTGTGGTCAGTCTGACTTATTTTTACTTGAGGTTCGATGGCCAGAGGCCTGCTACATTCATGTGACTGTGTGAGGCTCTTTGGTGGATCCAATTCTTCTAAAATTTTGATAGATGGTTGATAAGAGGTTAAAAAAGCTGAGAGTCATTTATAGTGTGATGGACTTCCTGGCTGAGGGGCAATTGTTACCCTTTTTTCTTTCTAGAATTTAGGCGACACTGATATCCCTTTATAATCGGTTATGTTTTCGAAGGCATTCATTGATTCTTCATCAATAAACGGTATAGGTTTCGTGGGGTTAGAATAAGTGACTATATGGTTATGCCAAAATAAAATTCTACCTTTTCTTGTCGGAGATATTTTTGACCTAAAATTCCATCCGTATTGATAGGAGAATCCGGTGAAACTACATGAGAAGCTACCATAGATTTCTCTGTGGGTAGTCTCATGGTGATAGTGGAAATTCGAATGGTCGTAATACCTATTATGTTTATCGCCTTACCTAAATCTCTGTTTTAGGTGTTTGATTGAATCATTAAGGGTTGTGAAAGTTTTTCCATGAATGCTATCTCGGGCCGCCCCTTTTAATCGGGCTCATACCGCCTTGAGATACTGTGCTTCGCAGTTAGCCGGCGCCGAGGATTTTCCGTTTATAATACCTTGTATGAAACCTCTAAGGGCATATTTTCTCCATCATAATTGGAGATCTTCACCACTCCTTGTTGTACGGCAAAACACTCAGCGATGGATGTCATCATGGCTTTACTGTGTGTGCGATTGATATGGCCGGTAAATTGAGCTTGATTTGGATCATTAGGCATTTTTGCGATATGCTTGCTTGGAGTTGAATGTAAAATGTTTGATTCACCAAAAATTTTCAAGAATGAGTAATTATAATTGTGAAGTTCAAAGGGATTTATATATACTCGGATACTTGGTTTCAAGTATTTTTCCAGAAAACAATGAGATGAAACCATTTCCATGAATCTGAATTAAATTTTGGAACCTTCTTGTATGATGAAAGGCTCTGCTACTGAATTTCTAGCCTTTAAGGGATGGAAATTATGCTGAATAGCACAGTAACTGTGATGAAATGAGAATGGGATTGAAATGTGAATGTTAGTCCACAAAGCTATTAATTTCAGCTATGAACTGATAATTACAAAACAAAAAAATCATAAAAGTGAAGACATTCGATTAAAAGTTTAGAGAAGAGTCGATGATTTTGAACCCTTAGTAATACAAAAAATTTTTCACAGAGAAAATCTTTTTTGTGAAACTTTATTTTTCAAAGGATTCAAGGATACAAAAAAATGACATAAATAAAAATGGTATGAAGGATGAAAAGAATAAAAACTCCGTAGCAAGTTTTCAGAATTAGATTTTCGTTAAAAACTGGGAATCAATTTGGAAAATCACAAAATGTGATTTGCGGATTAATAAAATAATTCATCTTTTATATAAGGGGCGGGATTTTCGAATTCGATTAAATTAAGATCCCTTAATTACACTTTTGAGTGTAATATGTCTCTGTGACTGTTTGTGTGAAATTTTGAAGTTCAAATATTAAAATTTATAAACCTTAAAATTTTGACCCGGATTCAATTTTGAAATTTGAAATCTTCTACATGTCACGTAAATTTCAGAATTTTGACACGGATTCAATTTTGGAATTTAAAATTGTGAACATGTCCAGGAAATTCGCATAATTCGTTACGTAGAATTATAATTTGAGTTCTCGTTGTTTTAGATCCTTCACTTGCACAATCTTGCTACAAAGAGTACATGCAAGGTTATCTTGGGGTAAATCGTAGGTTCATTAACGATGGCAGGGCTTGCGAGCACGCGAACTATACCAAGGCCTAACAAGCACTTCGAACTTTGTCTTGCCCCAAAAGTGATTGTGCAACGAATCTAAGAAGGACGTATACTCTAGAGTGCATCTCAAAATTTCTATCTCAATGCTACACTGAGTTTGAATTTTGAATTTTCATTTTAAAAAACCAATGAATTCAAGGCGAAAGTGACAATCCCACCCCTGCCACCAAATCAGCTGTCACGTTCCGAGCAAAAGGCGAGGATAGTTTGGAAAAATAAGAAAGACAGAGACCAATGTTGCTGATTGTGTCAGGTTGGTAAGGCCTGACCAATCATTTGTTGTGGGAACATCGTCACTAGCAATTCTATGAGGATTGTGTCAGTACAGTGTTTGAAATAAATGAGGTGTAATTCAAATTTCATAGTGTTTATTTTGACAAAGAATAGATAATCGATTAAATAACATATGAGAACTTACTTCTACCTTCCTATTTCAGGAAAGGACAAGCGAGCATGATCTGTCGATTGGATCTCCGACACGTTGTAGAGCAGAGACGGAACTCTAGAGATGTTTGCATGAGTTTCCTCTGAAGTGACTCAATTGGTATAGTGAAAGGTGAGGCACGATCACTTTTTACTAGTAGAGCGGATACGCGGTCCCAAACAGCTACCCAAGCCACTCTTGAGTTCTTTTTCACGAACGTTAAACCAGCGGGCAACAATCGGAAAGTGATCCATACGACGACCGAAAGCCTCAGCCGAAGGAAATTTAGTTCACAACTTGATGATCCGTTACTTGGTTCATGAAGAGTTGAAACTATGCGACTTGTTCAAAACGGTTCGTAAATTGTTCGGTTCTTGTCTCGTTTTACTACTGGGGATTAAGGAATTTGTATCGTAAATTTGGGAACGGTATGTTTAGGAGGAGAAGGTAAAGGTTTTAGATCAGTCTCACAACGTCGCTCTGACACTAGTCGCTTGATCAATTTCTCTAGCAATCAACCCAGGTGGAGAGTTTCGCAAAGCCATTATAATAACGGGACAAATTATAACAATACACTAAGAAAATTTCTTCACGTGGGGTCATTAGTATCCAAAATATTTCGTTTCAGGCCAATCTACATTTCGCAAAAGAAAATGGTCTTTTTTCTTCTTGAAAATGATTTTATAGTTAAAAATATAAATCAAG